>JARQOC010000006.1:265479304-265576804 GCA_033576535.1 Allobates femoralis | reverse complement strand
ACTTATTTTGATTATAATTTTATTCTTGCCTTTGAGACCTTTCACAATACCTTTTTATCAGGAATTTGTGGGAAAAATAATCGCTTCTGCACGTTCCGCATAATGGCTCACATGTGGCATAAATGCGCCATTCAAATGTATTTTTCCTTTGAATTTGCAGTAATTTGTGGAACTTGCACAACTTGCGGCGCGGTGTGCGGTTTGTGCCATGCAAAGTATAGGTGCAGTTGCGCCAAATGCAGTTTTGAACTTATGGTAGGTGTGGCCGCAAAAAAAAAACCCGGTCAGCTGAGTTTTTTTTCACAGCCGCACCTGCTGCAAGTGCAAAATTGCAATTGCTGCACCTGCTGCAAGTAAGTCTATACTTTGCATGGCAAAAAACGCAAGCGCACCATAAGTGTAACGGTAATGTGGCTAACGCGGCAGATGTGGTTCTTTTACTGCATCTCCTGCAAATTACGAAAAATGCTGATGTTATTTTTTTGGATATATTTTTATGATATAATTTATATATAAAAATATATTGGATATAATAACAATTATCAATATAAATATTACTACTTTGACTATATTGCTATGCAGAATGTATATTGATTGCTTCCTTAAATAATATACTGTAGCTATTATTGCATACATTTTGCTGTAGTGTGCTCAATATGAGCTCTGACAAACCAAAAAGCTCTGTTAGAGCTAAGAATGCTGCACGCCAGCGCAAGAAGCGTGAGCAGGAAGATCCGGAAAAAAAGATGTCTCCGTTTGGTTAAGCTCAAGGAGGATATGAATAAAAGAATTGCAAAGGAGTCTGCTGAAAAAAGAAGCAGTCGGTTGGCCAAAAAAGCTGAGGTGGAACGAAAAAGACGCAAAAAACAACAGGTGAAGGTGCAAGGAGAAGCATCTACCTCTGATATGGCGTCTATATCTGTGTCTCCAACACCTTTGGAAACTCAACTGCCTACAACATCTGGCCGCAAAAAAAAAAAGGTGAAGGTGCAAGGAAAACCATCTACCTCTGATATGGCGTCTATATCTGTGTCTCCAACACTTTTGGAAAACTCAACTGCCTACAACATCTGGCACGGGTAAAGTGAAGTGCAAAGGTTCTTCTAAAACAAGAACAGACAAGACTGCTTCTGCCATCACAAGACACAAATTGGCTAAAGTCAAGCGTTTACAAATTATGTCACCTACCTCAAAACAACGCCGTTTGGCCCATTTGGCTGCCTCACAGCGTCAATTACGCCAAAAAAAAAACCTCAGGAATAAGTCTTCAGTCACTACTTCTTTTCTTGAATGTGTTGAAACTTCTACACAGCTACGCCTTATTTTTTTAGGCATCTACAAAAAACGTCATCGGTTGCTCACTTCACCAACGTCATTAATCCCTATTGGCTTTACTGATGATGATAGCAGTATTTTAGAACATACCTGTGGGCCCATGAATGTGTTATGTGAACATTGTGAAGCACAACATTTTGAGGCTGAAAGGCCATCTGATGGACAGTTCTCCCTTTGTTGTCACAAGGGTAAAGTTAAGGTACCATTACCTCAGTACCCTGAGCTCTTCACTACTTTACTAAAAGGAGACAGCCCATATAGTAAAAATCTCATGGAGAATATCAGGAGCATTAATAGTTCCTTTGCATTTGCTTCGATGGGTGCAAGTGTTTCGCAACCACCTGGACACGGTCCTTATTGTTTCCGGATTCACGGCCAAATTTACCATAGAACTGGAACTCTCCACCCCGCTGAAGGTCAAGTTCCAGCATATGCACAGCTCTATATTTTGGATAGTGCTACTGCTACTGAACAACGCCTACAGTCTCCAGAAAATCTCAAGTGTAATCCAGCCTTGATGAGAATTATTGCTGAGCAATTGGAAGGTATCAATCCCTTTGTTTCAGCCTACAAAATGTTACGGCAAGTGGAGGAAGAGGAAGAACAGAAAGCATTTGAACATGGCACAAAAATGCCTAATATCATCATGGCAATTAAACAAGACAGAGAGCAAGACCCAAGACGGTATAACAACCCTACTGTCCATGAAGTTGCAGTCATCTTTGAAAATGCTGATGGAGAGCCACCATTTAATAGAGACATTTTAATACATCTAAAACCAGACACAAATAATCCGTTGGCCCCCAAAACACAGCAAATAAGTATTTTACACAGTAATTTGGATGCATTACTGTATCCATTGTTTTTCCCTCATGGAGAGCAAGGGTGGCATGAATCACTCATACACCAAGGCCAAAATCCTCGCAGGGTGACACAGCTGCAGTATTACTGTTATTTGCTGTCAGTACGGGCAGAATTCAATCCTGTCCTTAATGGAGGAAAACTGACACAGCAGTACTTGGTGGATGCCTATGTTAAGATCGAGGCCAATCGTTTAAATTTTATACGACAACACCAGAAAGATTTGAAGGTGGAAGATTATTGTCTCCTTCAAGAACATTTGCTGAGAAAATCCGTAGAAAAAGGAATCCCCATTGGCAAAACCGTAATTTTACCATCTTCCTTTGAGGGAAGTCCCCGAAACATGCAGCAGAGGTATCAAGATGCCATGGCGATTGTAACTAAATTTGGAAGACCAGATCTTTTTATAACGATGACCTGCAATCCAAAATGGAGTGAAATTGTAACCAATTTACAGCCATGGCAGCGTGCTGAACATCGCCCGGATTTAGTGGCACGTGTATTCAGGATTAAACTTGAAGCCCTTTTGAAAGATATTAATTCTGGATTATTTGGCAAGGTTTGTGCTATGGTTCATGTGATAGAATTTCAAAAGCGAGGCCTACCACATGCTCACATTCTAATTATTCTGGATGCCAACTCAAAACTAAGAACTGAGGTGGAAGTGGACAATACTGTTTGGGCTGAAATTCCTGATCCATCACATTACCCTCTGCTCCATCAAATTGTCATGCAACACATGATCCATGGCCCCTGTGGACAACACAATCCCAATTCTCCATGTATGGAGAATGGAAAGTGTAAAAAAAATTTTCCAAAACAGTTTCAAACAAAAACTGTTATACCTGAGGATGCATATCCAAGTTATCAAAGAAACGAAGGACCTTCTTTTCCACACCATTCCAAGATGATTGATAATTCTTGGGTGGTTCCATATAACCCTTTCCTTCTATTAAAATATAAGTGCCATATCAATGTGGAAGTATGTGCTTCCATTCAGAGCGTAAAATACCTCTTCAAATATGTGTACAAAGGTCATGACAAAGCCAATGTGGAAATTTGTGAAACCAACATCAGACACGATGAAACTCATAAATTCATGGATTCCAGATATGTCAGTGCACCAGAGGCAGCTTGGCGAATCTTTGCTTTTCAAATGCATAGACAATCTCACAGCATTAGTCGTCTTGCAGTACATCTGCCTCATTCACAATCACTTTTTTTTCACGAGGGTGATTCTGCGGACAACATCAGTTATTCAATGGACAGACAATCAACACTCATGGCCTACTTTACCCTCAATGAGAATGATCCCAAAGCTCGGGAGTACTTATATCGTCAAATTCCTGAGCATTATGTTTGGAAAGAAGGTGCATGGGAAGTTAGAAGGAGAAGAGGTGCTTCAGTCATTGGTAGGCTCTACACTGTTAGTATTCAAGAACAAGAACGTTATTTTTTAAGGCTGTTGTTACTCCATGTTAAAGGAGCTACAAGTTTTGATAACCTTAAGACTGTTAAGGAAGTCACATACCCAACGTTTAAAGAGGCGGCATTAGCCCTTGGATTGCTCTTCGATGACAGTGTTTGGAGAAAAACTTTATTGGATGCCTGTGTTCTCAATATGCCTGCACAGCTCCGTGAAATGTTTGCGTATATATGTGTCTTTGGTCCTCCTAATCATCCTCTGGAGTTGTGGCAAGAATTTAAACAACACTTCATTCAAGATTACTGCCATGCCTACCACCCTGACACTGATGATTGTGAACATTGTGAAGGATACGCCATGACTGATGTTGAACATGTTTTAAAATTTCATGCTAAACATTTCATTGATTTTAATCTGCCACGCCCAAAAAGAAAACCACACATTCGTCCTCAATACAACAAAGAAGAAGAGTTAGTAAGAGCACATGAAATGAAAGCCACCTTAAATGATCAACAACGTTTGGCCTATACTGCAATCCATAAAGCTTTAGAGGATACAAGTGATAAGCCAAAGTGCTTTTTCCTTGACGGTCCCGGTGGAAGTGGGAAAACATATCTGTATCATCTATTGATTCATGAACTGAGAGGAGAAGGAGAAGTTGTCTCACCTGCAGCCAGTACAGGGATTGCTGCTAATCTATTGCAAGGAGGAAGAACTATCCATTCACTGTATGGCATACCAATACCAATTAATGAGACATCCGTTTCAAGAATCAAAAATGATACTGATGCGGCCCAACATTTGAAGACTACCAAACTCTTCATCATCGATGAGTCTACTATGTTGTCAAAATACGCTTTGCATGTAATTGATCAATTATTACGGGATGTCATGACAACTGATGTCTTCAACAAAAATAAATTACCCTTTGGAGGGAAAGTCATTGTTCTGGGAGGAGACTTTCGGCAGTGTCTTCCTATCATCTCCCACGGAACAAGGACAGACATTGTAGAGAGCTGCATTAAATATTCACGACAATGGCAGCTTTTCAATCAATTGCCGCTCATTAACAACATGCGCTCCATTGATTCTGAATATAGCAATTGGTTAATTCAATTGGGAAATGGAGAATTGTCCAATGATTACAACCTTGGTGATGATGTCATTGAGATCCCGCAAGACATGATCTGCACTGGCTCTTTAATCTTGGACATATTTGGTGAAAACATTGTCATTGATGTGAATAATGATGAAAGTATTCAGAATGCTGCATCACATGCCATTCTTTGTCCCAAAAATGACGCTGTGGATTTGATCAATTCTAAAGTGATGGATTGTATTCCTGGAGAATACATGGAATATATGAGCCATGATTCCATTGATCCAGATGAGACGGAAAATCCTGAACAATATCCTGTGGAATTTCTAAATTCTCTAACACCAACAGGAATGCCTTCTCATCTCCTGAAATTAAAAGTTGGTACAATTATAATGCTTTTGCGTAATTTTAACAGCAGAAAAGGACTTTGCAACGGGACTCGGATGATTATTATTGCTTTGTTTGACAACTTGATACAAGCAAAAGTAATTTCTGGCTCGGATGAAGGAAATGTAGTCTTCATTCCAAGAATTGATCTCTGTCCATCAGAGACTGGATTGCCTTTCAAACTAAGACGTCGGCAATTTCCCGTGAAGCCTGCCTTTGCCATGACCATAAATAAATCTCAAGGACAAACTTTGGAGAAAGTGGGGATTTATTTGCCAGAACCTGTTTTTGGCCATGGACAATTATATGTGGCTTTCTCACGTGTGAAGAGACGATGCAATGTGAAGGTGAAAGTGGTGGATTCATGCATTCAAGGCAAATTGGTGCCTAACTGTGAGAAAGTCTTCACCAAAAATATTGTCTATCGGAATATTTTGGGATGAACTTTTGCATATTTTATATTTTTACCTTTTCTATTTAAAAAAAAAAAAAAAAAAAAAAAAAAAATTAGTTTAGTCTTTTCAATTTCAGTTTTTTATGTGCATAGTTTATACAATGTTTGTGGAAAAACACATTTTAGATTTCATTGGAGATGTGTATCATTCTGATTTTATCACAGGGTGATAGAAACCACTATTTAAAGCTCCAGTACACTACGTGCTGAGAGATTTGATTCTTATTCTTTAAAGGGAGAGGTTTTTGTGAACAGCTAAGAGACGGGTGGGACGGCTGTTCACACACATCTCATTACCAAGGTGTGTTCCACATGTTTAGATAGATAGGGACAAACATAAATTATTAATTACATTCTACCACGACATTTTTCTTAGATTTTTTCACTTTGTTGAGGAATATACTAAATGATAATAATTGTACATGAAGGACTTATCAAGAACATACTTGCTGTAATTTTCATAATTGCATATATGTAATTTGTACTTAATTTGCAGTTTGTGCAGACAACATAGTTGTGGCAGTGTCATCCACATCAACTGCAGTCACCTGTGGTTAGTTAGTGGATGCATCTTATGCATCTGCTGAAGCTATGTTAACTCCATTTACTGTAGGTTAATTACAAGTTTTTTTGTTATTGCACGGATATTGCTGCAAGTCTGTAGTTGCTAACTCCTTCTGTATCAATTTACAAAATTTTATTATTTACATCACAATCCTCAAAAAATCTAAGAAAAATCCAGCAATTAAAAATATCTAAATTATATCAATTCGGATTTAGTTAGAGTAGGTCCCACCAGGCGTAAGGGCATCTTGACGCGATTGGTGGGCTGACACAAAGTGGCTGATACATATATTAGTACTGTTAATTCATCAATTCAAAAAATTGACATATTAAGAAGTATTGGTACTTTGTGTTCTAAGACCCTTACAACATAATAGTTCAATTTTCCTTAAATGATATCAACCATACTAATATATGTAGTTGGTGTAAAGATGTCATTGGAATAATTGGATTATTATTTGAAAATCTAAAAAAAACATTAAAAATATTCTAGACACCCGATGCATTTGCATCGGGCTCACAGCTAGTAATAAATAATCTGCGGGGTCTCAAATTTCATTTTGGATCATATGGACCCGAACAGAACAGCAGGGTTAAATGTAAGGGGTCTTTCCATGGAATTTCATTTGCTAGGCCCAGAGTTCTATCAAGGATGATGACGTTCAGCCCTTTGGTCAGAAGGCTAACCTCTTATTTGCTGAAGTGCTTCCTATTATGGAGGTGATGAAGATTTTTGGAAGGGTATTATGCCAGTGTCATGTCTTGCACAGCCTTGATTCGTACGGTCATGTCCATGTTGCTGCTCTGGAAGGTTTGCCTGAATGTATCTGAGGTGGCACTACAAATTATTAACACAAGGGTGCTGAATAATATTGCACAGTTTTTTATTTGTTAAAAAAGTTTAAAATATCCAATAAATTTCATTTCACTTCACAATTGTATCCCACTTGTTGATTCTTCATAAAAAATAAGAATTTACCGTATATACTCGTGTATAAGCCGAGTTTTTCAGCCCAAAAATTGGGCTGAAAAGTGCCCCCCTCGGCTTATACGCGAGTCAATACGGCCCCCTAAAAGTTTGGCGCCCCCACCCCCCTTTCTGGGCCCCCCCCCCGCATGCAGCGCTGCGCATATACATTACCGGTCTAGCAGCTGTCACCCTCCGATGGATCGCGGCTCCCGGCTCCGGGCTCCATCTTCCTCGCTGTCTTCCTGCTTGTCAGGTGACCGGCCGGCGTCGCGATGACGTCATCGCGATGCGCGATGAGCCCCGGTCACAAGGCAGGAAGACAGCGAGGAAGATGGAGCCCGGAGCCGGGAGCCGCGATCCATCGGAGGGTGACAGCTGCTAGACCGGTAATGTATATGCGCAGCGCTGCATGCGGGGGGGCCCAGAAAGGGAGGTGGGGGCGCCAAATTATGAGGGGGGCCCTGCTGGGGCCATGTATACTACCACTGGGGCTATATACTACCACTGGGGCTATATACTACCACTGGGGCTGTATACTATTACTGGGGCTGTATGAATACTACCACTGGGGCTATATACTACCACTGGGGCTATATACTACCACTGGGGCTATATACTACCACTGGGGCTGTATACTATTACTGGGGCTGTATGAATACTACCACTGGGGCTATATACTACCACTGGGGCTGTATACTACCACTGGGGCTGTATGTATACTACTACTGGGGCTATATACTACCACTGGGGCTATATACTACCACTGGGGCTGTATACTACTACTGGGGCTGTATGTATACTACCACTGGGGCTATATACTACCACTGGGGCTATATACTACTACTGGGGCTGTATACTATTACTGGGGCTGTATGAATACTACCACTGGGGCTATATACTACCACTGGGGCTATATACTACCACTGGGGCTGTATACTATTACTGGGGCTGTATGAATACTACCACTGGGGCTATATACTACCACTGGGGCTGTATACTACCACTGGGGCTGTATGTATACTACCACTGGGGCTATATACTACCACTGGGGCTATATACTACCACTGGGGCTGTATACTACTACTGGGGCTGTATGTATACTACCACTGGGGCTATATACTACCACTGGGGCTATATACTACCACTGGGGCTGTATACTATTACTGGGGCTGTATGAATACTAGCACTGGGGCTATATACTACCACTGGGGCTGTATACTACCACTGGGGCTGTATGTATACTACCACTGGGGCTATATACTACCACTGGGGCTATATACTACCACTGGGGCTGTATACTACTACTGGGGCTGTATGTATACTACCACTGGGGCTATATACTACCACTGGGGCTATATACTACCACTGGGGCTGTATACTACTACTGGGGCTGTATGTATACTACCACTGGGGCTATATACTACCACTGGGGCTGTATACTACCACTGGGGCTATATACTACCACTGGGGCTGTATACTACTACTGGGGCTGTATGTATACTACCACTGGGGCTATATACTACCACTGGGGCTATATACTACCACTGGGGCTGTATACTACTACTGGGGCTGTATGTATACTACCACTGGGGCTATATACTACCACTGGGGCTGTATACTACCACTGGGGCTGAATATACCACTGGGGCTGCTGTATACTACCACTGGGGCTGTATACTACCACTGGGGCTGTATGTATACTACCACTGGGGCTGAATATACCACTGGGGCTGCTGTATACTACCACTGGGGCTGTATACTACCACTGGGGCTGTATACTACCACTGGGGCTGTATACTACTACTGGGGCTGTATACTACTACTGGGGCTGTATGTATACTACCACTGGGACTGTATATACCACTGGGGCTGCTGTATACTACCACTGGGGCTGTATACTACCACTGGGGCTGTATTTACCACTGGGGCTGCTGTATACTACCACTGGGGCTGAATATACCACTGGGGCTGCTGTATACTACCACTGGGGCTGTATACTACCACTGGGGCTGTATATACTACTGGGGCTGCGTGTATACTACCACTGGGGCTGTATATACTACTGGGGCTGCGTGTATACTACCACTGGGGCTGCTGCTGTATACTTCCACTGGGGCTGCTGTATATACCTCTGGGGCTGCTGTATACTACCACTGGGGCTGCTGCTGTATATACCACTGGGGCTGCTGCTGTAACATGGCTGGGGCCTGTATATACCACTGGGGAGGCTACTGTATACCACACTGCTGGGGGCTGTATACCTGTGCTGGGGTCCACCCTCGGCTTATACACGAGTCAATAGGTTTTCCCAGGTTTTGGGGGCAAAAGTAGGGGGTCGGCTTATACACGGGTCGGCTTATACACGAGTATATACGGTATATCTTTATGTTTGAAGCCTGGAATGTGGTAAAAAGTTGAAAATTTCAAGGGGGCCCAATACTTTCACAATGCACACAATACACTTTTTTTCACTATGTAGGGGCAAAATAAACATCTTATCATTCACTTTACAATCTACCCAGGATATTATTATATAGAATCATAGGTAAATTTGTGACTGCAATATCTATATGTGGATTATCAGTGGGCCCCCCGAGTCAGTGTTACTGGTGTGCCCCCATGGATGAGGGTGAGTTGGCTGCATCATCTTTTCATTTTTTTAATTCTGAAGGCCAGCCCTTATTAATGCAACATTTGGATACATATTTATTAGAGATGAGCGGACCCATGGATGTTCGAGTTCACAGAGTTCAGCCGGCCAGACTAAAAAAAATGTTTGGCTCTGGAATTGGACTTGACACAAATTTAATTCTGGACAATGAATGCCATACAAGTTAACTGGGAACTGGATTTCTGTGCTGAAAAATGGCTGTAAAATGGTTGTATTAAAGGCAAGGGAGCTTGAAAAGAAGGACAATTTTACATACCGTATTTCCCTTATGATAAAAAATAGAGTATTTTCTGGCCCACTCATTAAACTACCAGAATATTCCCTTCTTCACCCTTCCACCCTCTGTGCCAGCGTGTGTGATTGGTTGCTGTCAGATTAAAATATATGCCTCCGCTTCCTATCCTCTATTCTAGCATCTATGATTGATTGCAGACAATCAGCTGTATTAGTCTAAAAAGAAATAAATATATAATTTAAAAATATTATATGAGATCCTTCCTGGCAATTTTTGATAACAAAACACTGGTAGGCGGCCGTCACACGCTGAGATATCTATAGCGATATTGTAAGCGATCACGTGCACGCGCAATCGCTTACAATATCGCTCACATCGCTGGTGAGATGTCACACAGACAGACTCACCAGCGATGTGGAGCCGCGATCTCGCTGGTAACTATGGTACACATCGGGTAACTAGGCGCCGCGCGTCGCTTAGTTACCCGACGTGTACCATAGTTACCATCTCCCAGCATAGACTCTGCGCTGGGAAATCGCTCATCGTGGTGTTATACACCACGATGAGACAGATCGTCAAATCGCTCATCGCTAGATCTGAGAACCGGAGCTGAGATCAGCGATGTCACGATCAAGCGATTTAACATCGTAAATCGCTTGATTACATGCAACGATTTCTTGCCCGATATCGCTTAAGCGATCAAAAAGGAGATCGCTTAAACGATATCGGGCAAGATATCTGTGCGTGTGACGGCCGCCGTAAGGTTACATTCACATGTTCAGTATTTGATCAGTTTTTCACATCAGTTTTTGTAAAGGTACCGTTACACACCTCAATATTTAAACGATGTCACTAACAATCTCGGGGGTGCGCGGTCGTTAGGACATCGTTGGTGAGATGTCACATGTCTAGATATCGTGGACGACGCACCAACGATGTGGCGAGTAGGTATCATTCACACAACCCAGCAAACGAAACTTTTTCACTGATGTGAATGGGCGAAATCGTAAAGGACATTATTATCGCGGTGTCACACTAACCAATGCAGCAGGTTGGCTGATCGTGGATCGTCTGATTTGAGTCCATGTTCTCAAATCTGCGAACACCAATCCAACGATTATCGTAGTCATATCTCGGTGTTACATGCAACGACGTCCTAACGATGTCGTTTCAACACCTCCAAACCCGTGACGTTTGAGCGATATCGTTAAGGATATCTTATTGTGTAATGGTACCTTAAGCCAAAACCAGGAGAGGATGAAAAGTATAGAAGTGGTGACGTCTTTCTATTACACTTTTCCTCTAATTGTTCCACTCCTGGGAGTGGCTTGAAAATACTGATGTAAATTACTGACCAAATAAGGCCACGTTCACACATTAAGAATAAGTGGATCCAGCTCAGGAGTTAAAGTCTCAAGAATAAATTACAACTTTATTAGAACAATTAAAAGCTCATACACATAAACACAATACAGGAAATAAATGGTGAAGAAATCCAACCTTGGATTTCTTCAAAAATTATTTCCTTTATTGTGCTTATGTGTATGAGCTTTTAATTGTTCTAATAAAGTTGTAATTTATTCTTGAAACTTTAACTCCTGAGTGGGATCCATTTATTCTTATATTAATTGGAATGTTTCACTACATTAGTTAAAGAAAACAAAAACTTGCACCAATGCATAAGTGAACTAGTCATGTTAATTAATCATGAGGCTGATACAGTTATGTTGGTCGTTTTGTTGTTTGAACAAACAACAGGGTGGGCCATTTATATGGATGCACCTAAATAAAATATGAATGGTTGGTGATATCAATTTCCAGTTTGTGGCACATTAGTATATGGGAGGGGTAAACCTTTTCGAGATGGACGGTGACCATGGCGTCCATTTTGAAGTCGGCTATTTTGGATCCAACTTTATTTTTTTCAATGTGAAGGGGGTCATGTGACACATCAAACCTACTGAGAATGTCATAAGAAAAACAATGGTGTGCTTGGTTTTAACTTAACTTTATTCTTTCATTAGCTGTTTACAAGTTTATGACCACTGTGAGACAGTGACCGGATTGATCTGTGACGGCCAGTATGTGTCTCCCAGGTTGTGCTCCCTCCACGTATAAGAAGCACTCCACTCTGGGTTCTTGGAGGATTCCCCAGAGGTAGACACGGGGTTAAAAGCTAGGCTGGAATAAAAGATGTGGTTCTCTGAGTGGAGCTTTGGTCTGAGGGAAGACAGATGAGGCTAGTGAGCGGCCAGGTCAAAAGAGTTCAGAAGTTGTGTGCTGATATAACACAGCCTAGCCCGGAGAGCTTGATCTCGGTGAGACCTGGACGGAGAGACCCCGTGATAAGGGAATGTATGCCAATATTATGGTTGTATGAAGTGTACCCGGCTGAGTCCCGGAACCCGGAGGTTTGTGCATAACCTGAACTGTACCAATAAACCCGTGTGCTGTGGGAACAATTACCAGGGTCACTGCCTTTTGTATTGACAACCACCGGCGCTACCTCACACCACTTATAAAATGTGTTCAAACTGCTGCTCATTGTGTCAATGCAACCCTTTTCTCCCATGCTTGACACAATGATAGCAACACTGCAGAAGAAATTCTAGCACAGGCTTCCAGTATCTGTTGTTTCAGATGCTGCACATCTCGTGTCTTCACAGCACAGACAATTGCCTTCAGATGAATGATGAGGCAAACTTTTTTGTGAATTGGGAAGATAACAAACAAAACCACCGCTATTTGTTTGACACTAATGGTGGGTTTACACACACCAATTTATCTGTTCAATATCTGAACAGATCTCTGGTTGCAGTGAAATCATGGATACATTGCTCCATTTTGTGGCTGTGTACAACATGGAGCAATGTATCCATGATTTCACTGCAACCAGAGATTGGTTCAGATATTGAACAGATAAATTGGTGTGTGTAAACCCACCATAACCCACAGTGGATAGATCCCTCCAAGACTGTTGAACACAGAAATTGATGGTATGGTGTGGCATAATGGTTACAAAGTTAGTGGGGCCATTCTTCATCAATGGAAACCTCAATGCCACTGGATATTTGAATCATGTGACAATTTCAGAATCTGAATCTGAAGGCAATTGTCTATGCTGTGAAGATACAAGATGTGCAGCATCTGAAACAATGGATACTGGAAGCCAGTGCTAGCATTTCTTCTGCGGTGTTGTTATCAGTTTGACAAGAGTAGGAGAAGAGGGTTGCATTGACAATCCAACACAATGGGCAGCACTTTGAACACATTTTATAAGTTGTTATAAACTTGTAAATAATTAATGAAAGACTAAAGTTACGTTAAAACCAAGCACACCATTGTTTTTCTCATGAAATTCTCAGTAAGGCCAGGGTCACATTTGCGGTTGGACCCTGGCCTGCCGGATTCCGGTTTCAACTTAGCAATTTTTCCATCACTGCATAGCGTTTCCGCTATGCGGTGCTGGAAACCGCAGTCCCTAGTTACCCGGTGTTTACCTGCACGACCTGTCACACAGGCAGCGGCTCGGAGGGCGTTTTACAGCGCCGCACAGGAAACCGTTGCAGACACGATTTCCTGTGCGGCGCTGTAAAACGCCCTCCGAGCCGCTGCCTGTGTGACAGGTCGTGCAGGTAAACACCGGGTAACTAGGGACTGCGGTTTCCAGCACCGCATAGCGGAAACGCTATGCGGTGATGGAAAAATTGCTAAGTTGAAACCGGAATCCGGCAGGCCAGGGTCCAACCGCAAATGTGACCCTGGCCTAAGTTTGATGTGTTTCATGACCCTCTTCTCATTGAAAAAAATAAAGTTGGATCCAAAATGGCTGACTTCAAAATGGCTGCCATGGTGATCATCCATCTGGAAAAGTTTTCTCCCTCCCATATACTAATGTGCCACAAACAGGAAGTTGACATCACCAACCATTTCCATTATATCTAGGTGCATCCATATCCATACAGCATCCATACAGGCCCATCCTGTATTCACGTTCACATGTTGACTATTTGGTTAGTATTAGGGAAACAGAAAGAAACTGCACACAGGACTTATCGCTGAAGTGCCATTAGCGGCGTGAAATGCCGTTGTACCACCACCCCCCGTCCTCCCACCTGCTACCCACTCCCTGCTATGTGCACTTGGGCACAATAAAACCGCTGATCTGAATCGATAAGTCCTGTGTGCAGCTTCTTTTTGTTTCCCGAATATTAATGTGTCTAATGAGCGGCACTAGAAGTGAGCACCAGGACGGTCGGCCGCAGATTAGCAGGGAGAACATGCTCACCACACCGTTCGGCTGTGTGAGCCGTGGACTGCTGCGACTGCGCCGAAAGACCTCCTCCAGAGGAGGTGTCATGCTGGGATGGAGTGCTGGCCCCAAATATTTTCAAAACCGTGAGTCTATTTGGTCAGTATGGTCAGAGGAAAAGTATATTAGAAAAATGTCATCCCTTCTGTACTTTTCATCCACTCCTAGTTTTGGCTTACAAAAACTGATGTGAAAAACTGACCAAAAACTGAACTCGTGAACAAAGTCTAAAACAGACAGCTATGGGCTACATCCAGCAGTGGTTTACCTTACTTTGACTGGCTATCAAAAATGGGGGATCCCCACGTCATTTTTATGAATTATTTAGTTTAGTAAGTTATCAAAATGGCATGCATTCCACCCCATTTTTGATAACCAGTTAAGGTAAATAAGACCGCTGGGGGCTGGTGTTATCAAGATGGGAAAGGACATGGGTATATGGGCCTTTCCAGCTTAATTTTCCCATCCCACAGCTGTCCAGAAATGGCGCATCCATTAGATGTATCAAATCTGACTCTCGAACCAGCTGTTCCTGGTGCCCTGGTTCAGTGGCAACTGGGATAATAGTTAATGGGGTAGATGTCATCTGTGAATTGTCAACTGACATCAAGCCCAGAGGTTAGTAATTGGATAGGAGTCTATCTAACAACCCATTACTAACCTGGAAAGTGAATGGTTAAAAAAAGACACAGACACTTTATTTGAATAAAGACTCCCCTACACGCCCTTGTTCATGACTGTATTAAACAAAATGTTTCCATGCAGCTCTACACTGTAACCGAGGATCTTCAAATTCAGCTCTGATGACTGTGAATAGGAGCAAAGTATCGCTATTCACATACGCTAGTTGGCAACAACTCTCATCAGAGCTGCTGGGTGCAGTGTTGAGTCGGCAACTCTGATAGGAGTTGTAGTCAGTACCCAGTGCCAGTGAATATCTTTATTGTGCTAATACCACCAATCTGGTAGACATCCTTAAAGACCAGACAAAGAGGCTTGTCATTGGAGTGGCTTGATGGCAGAATGTGATTCGCCCAAGGGCCTATGGGGACTCGGTACCCAGGCGTGGAGTTGCAGGGATGTCACTGGTTGCCTGCCCGGACCCGTTGCCCTAGTGGTCAGCCTAAAAATTGGGGGAAGTTGTTGAAAAGGGAATTAAATTTATCGAGATGCCACCTGCATATTTTGGTGATGGTCAGCAGCGCCGATTCAGACCTCCGGAGACGATGGTACTGCAGCTTGGATGTTGCAACTTCCTGCAGGCAGAGCTGAGTGCAGATCAGCACTTGTGGTTGTGGTGCTGGATATGATAAATGGAGTAGTGTAACGGTTTGGATGAAAGGAGACACTGAGACTGTATGACTGTACGGTTACTTTTAATGGAACCGGTTCAGATGGCAGTTTAGATGACAGCTTTTACAGTCTTTAGACGGTAGCTGGTCAGGTAGCTGGTCAGAAGAGGGTAAAATCTCTTTGAGGTTCCCGTAGTATACCTTCTTTTGTCAATTCAACGTCCTGCTGTTCTGTCCTGCGCCTCCTCACTTTCCTTGCACTGCCCTGCACGTTCTGAACAGGGATGTCGTGGCTGCTGAACAAACCCACGACGGCTGGGGTCAACGGCTCAGGGGGTGAACTCGCCTGTACCATTCCTCGGAGCCGGCACTCCGTTGGTGGATTAGGATTCCCTCGGACTATGGATGGTCCGATACGGGGTTTCCTCGTTCTTTTCCTGGGCTGCCTTTTTCTTTCAGACCCCCTCCCTGGGAGACCCTTCTCTCTCTTTGGCTCCCACCTTGCTTACTTCCTCAGACCAAACTAAAACTGTCTGTGTGACTTCCCGCCTCACCTAACTCTGCTCCTCTGGGACTGGGTCTCTGTAATAAGATTTAACCCCATCATCCGTGGCTAGTGTGCATGAGTGCTAGGCTGGGAACATCATGTTGACTTTACACTCCCCTGTGATAGGAATACTGCACACTCTATTGTGGGGGCTGTACCACTATTGTGGCGCACTGACCAGTTGGGCACCACATTTGCAGTCAAAAATTTAAAGCATAGTAGTTCTGCTGCCTTCCATCCTTTGAACCAGGACACGTCAGCACTTGACTCAAGCATGATTTCACCGTTACTTCCATAAATAGGCACAAAGGCAATGGTATTTGGATGGTATCCTATCTTCTTAATGTAAAGCCCCCGTTACATGGTACAATATCGTGAACGATATCGCTGAAACATCACAGCTTTGGAGGCATTGAAACGACATCGTTAGGACGTCGTTTCATGTAACACCAAGATGAACATGTTCTCAAATCAAACGATCCACAATCAGCCAACCTGCAACTTTGTTCTGTGTGACACCGTGATAAGGATCTCGTTCACGACTTCGCCCATTCACATCAGTGAACAAGTATCGTTCGCTGGATTGTGCGAATGATACCTGCTCGCTACATTGTTGGTGCATCATGCACGATATCTAGACGTGTGACAGTTCACCAACGATGACAAAACAATGTCCTAACGACTGCAAGCTCATGAGATCGTTAGTGAGATTATTACTATATTGTAGCGTGTTACAGTACCTTAAGTGCTAACTTCCTTTTCAATTTCTTTGTTTCTCTTCTGTCTGTATGGGATTCCGTGGAATCAATGTTGTTTACATCAACAATGAACTGCTTCACACCCAGGGTGTAGGCCAGGAGAGCATGTCAAAGGGTTTTTTCCGTTTTTTGAAATACCAGCCTCAAACTCACCCATGCCAGCAGCAACGATCCAGACAGCACAGTCAATAAAATGTATTATGAGCATATTATGAAGTACAAATGTAGTTATATAAACACAGTTATATTTACACTTTTACACATAAACATCACTATATACAGGGGTTTTGGAGCAGCTAACGTGTCTATAAATGAGGTGTAAATTATAGAGATCTGCTGCAGCTGGAGTGTGAATTAAGAGGTTCTGCAGTAGCAGAGGTGAAAATGACTAGGTTCTGCAGAAGCTTAGGCTGCGTTCACACGTTGCGTATTTTTACGCGCGTAAAAATATGCGACTGCGTTTTTTTACGCGCGTATTTCCAGTGCTTATAATGAGGCCTATGGAAAATACGCGCGTAACAAACTGGAAAGAGATGACATGTTCATTTTTTTACGCGCGTATTTTTACGCTGCATAAAAATACGCGACGTGTGAATGGCAAAAGTGAATGTTCATTGACTTTGCTGGGAAATACAGATGCACATTCTTCTGGAGAAAATACGCGTCAAAATACGCACTGTGTGAACGCAGCCTTAGTTGTGTATTCTGAGGTTATGCAGCAGCTGAAGTGTATTATGAGGTTATTATGACATGTATGTAGATATGCACACTTCTTTACACTCATGTACACATATCACCATAGATATTTCACTTCACCGTATTCCTATGTCAACGGTAATTTGGGACATATGAAGCTCTATCACTCTGTGCATGTGGTCTAGAGTGGAGTGATCGATGCTGCACTTCCCAGGGTTATTTCCAATACTGTAATCATTATAGAGGTCTGGGCCAGATTACTGACAGCCAGTGAGTGTAAAGAGGGCAGGCAGAAGACAGTACTGGGCACAAACCCAGTGGTGCCAGGTCTAAACAATTTTAGAGAGCTGACAAGTTTTGTAAACAAAGTGCGTGTAGGAAATGAAGTCAAATTCAGGAGGAATAAAAGGTAGGAACAAAAAAACTAAATTTATAGATGTGTTGTATATTACAATACAGCATAGATTAGCTATAAAAAATTGGATTTGGGGGCTTGAGAACCTCTGTACGGTCACGTAGGTGCAGTAGACAGTGAATTTGAAATGGAAACATTTGTAATGTAGAGAAGCAATAACTCTGTGTACTCTACCTGTAAATGTGTTAGCTCATTGATTGACAAGCCCAAGGCTCAGTAGGGTGTAAACTTGCAACAAGCATGCATTAGTATAAGCAAGAAAATAGGGAACTTAGTCATTGATTATCTGACGTATAAAGATGTTACATAATGAGTTTACCCAGCAGCTGCTAGATCTTAATGTGTTCACTAATCTTTGTGGATCTTTCTACATTGGGTGAGCTATTTATGATCCGTATAGAGATACTGAAATAGTTAATTGGATTTCTTTTAAATCTAATTAAATGCTACACATTCACATAGTACTTTCTTGATATGTAGAGATGACTGTATGAGGATGGTTTCAAATTAGCGTTTTTATAAATCTGGCAGAAGTCCGTTTTATGAGCAAAAAACAGATCCAGCAGCAAAAACAGATCCAGCAGCAATTCAGTTTTTGCCCATAAACGAATAATGGAGTGTAATTGCATCCAATTGCATCCGGTTTTTGACGCATTTGGGCGAACAAGTTTTATTAACACGTGCCAAAGTTGCACAAGATAACATTTTTTGGACTCAATAAAACAATATCTGACCAGATCTGGCAAGACTTATAATGTATCTCAATGGGTGTCACATCTGTTTTTTTCTCTGGTACATGCTGGATATGGTAAAAAAAATTTAAAACACTCCCCCATCAGCCATTTCTTTAAAGGTATGTATATGCAGCTTGCTGTTTGTGCATCATTTCCCTCTGGGAACTCTGGTCTGTCCGGATGCTGTGGTCTGTCCATCCACCAAGCATGAATGTCAGTATATCCCCATACACATGACCTATGCTGTCTCTCTCTGTCTATAATCAATCTGTATCCCTAATATTAATTTGTTTTTAATTTTACAGTTTAAGTCTGCTGTGGTCCATCTGTCTGCCATGGTCCATCAGCCTACCTGTCATGGTACTTCTGCTACCCATAGTCTGTCTGCCTGCCGTGGTCTGTCTGCCTGCTGTGGCTCATCCGCCAAGCTTGAATGTAAGTATATTCCTATATATCTGTCTATAAGCAATCTATTTCACTAATATTGTTTTTGCTTTTTACTCATTAAAAAATATGCAACATATCGGATTTCTTTATTGTATTTCTGAATATTACTAGTGGAAGAGGGGGACCTGGAAAATTGGGTTTGCGAGAATTCAATTGGAGGCTCACAGAGTGTAAATACATGTTTATCACGTATCACACAACATAATTTATTCGACGTATTGAATTAAAAGAAAATGTTATGTTTTTTTTATTAAGCTCGCAGATACTGTTGTCAATTGCAGAGGTCCTCAAGGCTCCTCTCAGGGTCGTTGGCATGTAGAGCGCAGCGGTCGAAAAGGCGTAAGTAGCCTAACTGAATGTAAAAACTGCATTTTTTTTGTTTCAAATTCTCTTTGTAAAGTGTATTAAAGTGAATTTTAATTTTATTATTTTTATTATTTCTGGAGGCTTCACAGAAGAAGACTGCTTCTTTGATGGTAACCCCCTCATCAACCTGTTCGCATCTATGCAAGCACTGGGGAACCCGTCCGACAGCCAACATTCCGATTGTGTAAACCCGACGACTCTTGGAGGAGGCGTGTGTGTCATGCTAATGGAAGGGTGAGAGGACCTCGATGTGAGGACGCTGAACCTGTGTCATAATTATTATTAGGTCACACTGTCACATTCATGGATTTAAATTGTCCATTAATCACAAACCTTTTTTTTATTTTAACAGGGAGTAAAGGTCAGGAAAGGTGGAGGTCTTTTAGGGATCGCTACCAGAAGGAATTCAATAAGTAGATGTGAGCCCCGCGTGAATCAGGTCAATGCCGGCCAAGTTTCAAATACTTCCAATTGTTGGCGTTACTGAGGCCTTCGCTGGCATGCCGAATTAATATCTACTGTATAGATAGAAGCAAAGTGTATCCATGTTTAAGTTTTTTTATCCTGCAACATACACTAAATATTAATTATTACTTTTTTTTTCACAGGAGCTATGGAAGCACTCAGGAGTCCGCACCAACCTTCTCCTGCAACATTCTTCCTGTACCAGTCGCAGAGGAGACCACCACCTCTGGCCTTTCTTACCCATCTTGCTCCTTCAATTAATCTGGCACAGCCGACCCATCCTGGCAGACTTCCATCTCACAAGCTTAAAAAGAGGACAGGTTTTTCCCTATCTGCGCCCTCTGATGCTGACAACTCCTCTTGACTAGTCATTACGGCAGTGCCAGAGGGATTTGGATAAGGGCCTTCTGCTGGAGTTCATACATCTGAGCACAGAAGTCCAGGAAGCAATTATGCTACTTGCTGAGCAAATGAATGTTGGCTTCTGCGAAATAACAAAACAACTGGATAGAAGCCCATGGAAGCTGATGCTAACAGATCAGTACATCACTTAAACATTTTGACAGTACTCTGACAGATGGAGAACCTTGTGCACTCCCATCAGCTGCATGTAATGCAGGCCTGCCAGGACACTCTATTTCCTGATATATCTATTTCTTATGAGCAGGGCATTGCAGTAGCTTGGCATCCATGGTTAGGACCATTACCCCTATTTGAGTGGCCATAACCATGGATACCTAAGGTCCTGAAATACTGTGCAGATGAGGAATAGATATACTAGGAAAACCATACTACATTTCTAATTGGAGGTATTTGTTATTATAACACTTACAACATATTAGTATATGATTTTGGAGATAGGAAGATACCTTTACATTGTATCACACTCAGATGTCAACGGCATACTTAAGGGCCCTCATACTAAATATATATACACTGTGTGCAGAATTATTAGGCAAATGAGCATTTTGATCACATGATACTTTTATACATGTTGTCCTACTTCAAGCTGTATAGGCTTGAGAGCCAACTACCAATTAAGTAAATCAGGTGATGTGCATCTCTGTAATGAGGAGGGGTGTGGTGTAATAACATCAACACCCTATATAAGCAGTGCTTAATTATTAGGCAAATGCCTTTCCTTAGGCAAAATGGGTCAGAAGAGAGATTTGATGGGCTCTGAAAAGTCCAGAATTGTTAGATGTCTTGCAGAGGGATGCAGCAGTCTTGAAATTGCCAAACTTTTGAAGCGTTATCACCGAACAATCAAGCGTTTCATGGTGAATAGCCAACAGGGTCGCAAGAAGAGTGTTGGGCAAAAAAGGCGCAAAATAACTGCCCATGAATTGAGGAAAATCAAGCATGGAACTGCCAAGATGCCATTTGCCACCCGTTTTGCCATATTTCAGAGCTACAACATTACTGGACTATCAAAAAGCGCAAGGTGTGCTATACTCAAGGACATGGCCAAGGAAAGGAAAGCTGAAAAACGACCACCTTTGAACAAGAAACATGAGATAAAATGTCAAGACTGGGCCAAGAAATATTTTAAGACTGATTTTTCAAAGGTTTTATGGACTGATGAAATGAGAGTGACTCTTGATGGGCCAGATGGATGGGCCAGAGGCTGGATCAGTAAAGGGCAGAGCGCTCCACACCGACTCAGACGCCAGCAAGGTGGAGGTGGGGTACTGGTATGGGCTGGTATCATCAAAGATAAACTTGTGGGACCTTTTCGGGTTGAAGATGGAGTGAACCTACTGCCAGTTTCTGGAAGACAACTTCTTCAAGCAGTGGTACAGGAAGAAGTCGGCATCGTTCAAGAAAAACGATTTTCATGCAGGACAATGCTCCATCACATGCATCCAACTACTCCACAGCGTGGCTGGCCAGTAAAGGTCTAAAAGAAGAAAAAATAATGACATGGCCCCCTTGTCCACCTGATCTGAACCCCATAGAGAACCTGTGGTCCCTCCTAAAATGTGAGATCTACATTGAGGGAAAACAGTACACTTCTCGAAGTGTCTGGGAGGCTGTGGTGGCTGCTGCACACAATGTTGATCGTAAACAGATCAAGCAACTGACAGAATCTATGGATGAAGGCTGTTGAGTGTCATCATAAAGAAAGGTGGCTATATTGGTCACTAATTTTTTTGTGATTGTTTTTTGCATGTCAGAAATGTTTTTTTCCAAATTTTGTGCAGTTATTTTGGTTTCCCTAGTGAAAATAAACAAGTGAGATGGGAATATATTTGTTTTTTATTAAGTTGCCTAATAATTCTGCACAGTAATTGTTACCTGCACAAACAGATATCCTCCTAAAATAGCCAAATCTAAAAAACCCCACTCCAACTTCCAAAAATATTAAGCTTTGATATTTATGAGTCTTTTGGTTGATTAAAAACATAGTTGTTGATGTATACATTTACTGTATATACACTGTATGAGTAATTATATAAATAACATACACAGAAACTGGCAAAGTACCTTTTGTTGTAAACTATGTACACATGTAGTTCTCCAGAGTTGATAAAGAGGGTCACATAGGGTAGGCGACACAAGCAAAATTGCATTCCTATTCCTCTTCAGGCCTGGAGTTTAATTAAAGGACACATGCAAACGATTATACCATTTGGTCCTGCCATGGTACTCAGCCTTCGTCTGTAACAAAATAATCTGCAAAATTATCCCTCATTTCTACAACAGCTGACTATGTTCTAAACCCATTACTTTAATAATCCTCTGATTGGTTTTCCACATCATCCTGGTCCAAAGGAAGTCATTCTTTGGACAAGTAGTAGTAGAACAACATAACAACACAACACTTTGACAACATCATTCAGTGTCTCAGTGTTTGGATTAAAGGTGTTGCTCAAATTTCTCCATTTTGCTCTTAAAAGTCCAAAAGGCACATTTCTCCATTCTTCTTGCCCCTGTCAGTCTGTAATTGAAGATGTGGTTAGTATCAATCAATCCATGACTCAAATACGGCTTCAGCAGGTTTCCACACATCTGGAAAGCTTCATCCTTAATGAGAACAAAAGGCATTGTGTGTCTTTCTGTATCCGGAGGCAGTCTTGGTGGAGAAAAACTGAAATTGTTGCCATATAAATGTCGTCCCATTACAGTTTGAAAACCTGGGAGTCATTAGATCGTCCATATGAACCAATACACACTGCTACAAAAAGGTATTGGGCATCTGCAATTGCCATCAATATAATGGAGATATAATTTTTGTAATTCTATTTTTCTGAGCCAGTTCCTCCAGGTTTATTAATCCATATATGTTTTGCATCGACAGCACCCAAGCAGTTTGGAAATTGAGAGATCTCCTGAAATTTTTCTGCAATTTCAATCTACTGTTCTATTGTGGGATGGGGAATACATTTTTCAAGTAAAACTTCCCACAAAGCCCGACAGGTGTCTTTTACAATTCTTGAGATTGTAGAAATTCCAAGTCTCAACTGGAAGTGCGATGATGATAGTGTTTCCCTGTAGTCAGGAATCTGTGCAACAGAATAAAACAAAATTAGTAGATGTTCACAAAAATACTGCCATGAGTTTTTCCTATGTATACGGATATGTCAAAAAAACGCACAAGAAACCGGATGCAACAGTTCGGTATTAAATGGGATTCGGCTAATGGATACGTTTGCATCCAGTTTAAGGGCAAAAACTATATTCAATTAGATGCGGATTTTGCTGCAAAAAAATTGATTTCTGCCAGATAAAAAAAAAAAATAATAGTGTGAATTACTGGCATCACCTTAGAGTGTAGGTGCAGCAGAAAAACAAATTATTAAAGAAAGGATGATCTGCTGCGACACAAAACACTTAATATGAACAGTTAGATAACTGCAATGAGTGGCTGGGCTGCACAGCTAATGCAGATACAATAAAAAAAATGACGTAGCTATAACTGCTCTAAAATATAATGAAAATGGGAAGACTTAGCTTCAGCAGTGGCCACAGTGTGTGCTGGACTCCAACAAGATGGAGGTCTAAGCTGGCTACAGGGTGTAGGAAGGGGGAAGGGAAGAGGGAGCTCAGTCAGAAAAAATACTAATAATAATAGTGTGAATGTGTCATTATATTAATATCTTTGATAGTGAAAGTGTCAGTAGTGCCTCGCGTCACTCCACTCCGATGCATGTTTCCCCGACTGCTTCTTCAGGGAGACATCACATGCAAGATGCTTGTGTGATGCCCCTATGGCAAGGTGCCACAGGGAGATACTGCACTCCAAACCGAAGGTGTAGTACCTCCGTAGTCAGAGATATAGGGTTTCTCACAGAGTCTGTCATATGCGCCCATACAATAGGCCACCTTAGGATAGGGGACCGTATATTCAGTAGGTCCAGGGGGTGGAGCCTAGAGTAGAGTGGGAGACTTAGAGTGACAGTTAGTCAGTCAGCAGGAGAACGGTGCTGAGGAAGCAGCAAGGACAGACGTCAGGAAACTGCATCTGTGACAGGAAACTCCCAGCACGTCAAGTATGCTGCAGCACTTTATATGCTGTGTTAGCAGAGGGAAACAAATAGTCTACAGTTACTAGAGATGAGCAAACCTTTTGAAGTTTGGGTTTGGTTTTGCGAATGGGCATATGTTCACTGAATACTTCGCCGAAGAGTTCACCAAACTTCCTAACACCCATTCAAATCAATGACAGGCGAAATCAAGGGTCTAGAAAATACCTTCAAGGGGCACAAAAGTTGCCAATCACAGCTCAAATTAGGGACAGACACAAGGAAAAGTGCTATCTATTCCCCAGAGTTAAAATTTTCATCATTGTGCATTATGGATGCATGTGACAAAGCCTGGCCCAGTATTTCAAGCTTCAACATTGATCAGGAACAGGGAGATGAGTGACAGTTGTGGGCATGGAATTACAAAAATGAGAGGCGCAATCTTGAATAATACCCGGTGGTCTAATGCGGTAATCACCACTCACCTGGACTGGTTGTGCTGTAAGTGCACAACCACGGTGTCAGCGTGTGGCTGCTGATTCCTATGTATCGCTCCAAGCATTGCCGCTCCCAGCCGCCTCCTGAGGAAGACAGCAGGCCGCTGTTGAAACGCGCGTAGTGGACAAACCAGAATAAACAGGTCTACTTTAATTATTGGTATCTGCTTCTCTTTACTGAGCGCTCCTAAATAATACCAGAATTACTGCCTTTCAGTTGTGGGCATGGTGCTCACAGGGCCCTGCTAAATTCACAAAACACAATACAAAGACACCCTAATAATATTCTCTATATTTCAAAAAATTAGGGCCAGATACCACCAAAATGGTATCAATTAAGACAGAATAAGAATTGTATAATGAGGCAACCTGCAAGCATGGCACAGGGTCTGGAACAGTGCCTGTCCTAGCATTTGAAGGTTTAACATTTATCAGGAACATTGAGATGAGTGACACATGTAGAAATATTGGGTAGGGGGCTCCAAGAATTTTTATGCTCCACAACCCTCAGGTGGCACAAGTATTAGCTTCATGGAGTACTATGGAATAAATTAGTCAGATGGGTCAGTCACATGTATATGCCTATTGAGCAGGGGGACCTCATACATCATGCTACCGCTGCAAAGAAATGTTTTGCTCCATCACACTTAGATGGCACAAATATCAGTTTAATGAAATACTATAGAAGGAAGGATTCAGCTGGTTCAGTGACATGTATAGGCCTATGCACAGAGGTTCCCTGTTCATCATGCAACTGCTCCAAGAATTGTTAGGCTCCACCACCCAGTGGTGGCACAAGTATTAGCTTCACAGACTACTACCAAAAGATTTAGTCAGGTGGGTCAGCTACATGTATAGGCCTATTGGGCAGGGGGCCCTCATACGTCATGCAACTGCTCACAGAAATTTTATGCTCAGCCACACTCAAGTGGCACAATTATTAGCTTTACAGAGTACTACAGGAACAAATATTCAGGTGGGTCAGTGACATGTGTTCTCAGTCTCCTCACAGTCACAGACCTGTGACTGTGAGGAGAGTACTGAGCTCAGGATGTGTTGATTGAAGGAGGATCGTACTAATCTCCAGTGACCAGATCACAAACAGCCAGAGAAGAATCATTGAGCAGCCTTAGAAGCCAGAGTCAAAGGAGGGAGGGAGTGATGAGCACACAGGAGCCTGACATTGTGCGATCACCATGCATTATGTCAGACCTAATGTGCCTGGTATATAGTGACAGGGAGGAGGGGGGGTTTGGCTTAGAGCAAACAGAGGAGAAATAAAAAGAAACCCTGCCCTCATAGTGACGCTGTGCTGCACTTATGCTAATTTGCTGGACTGTTTTCTTGGTGTTTAATAACACTTTTCTTTGCAATCATACATGTAATCATAGAAGTAAAGGTATGATTGCACTCATTATCCCAATGCCTGTAAGGCACTGGCTTCACTTCATAGCCCTAGATCCTGGTGGTAGGTTCTCATCATTTACACCACATTTGGATCACTTTGACTCACTGAATGCATCACTACATATTGTCCCAGGGCTTGTTGCTGCTGCCACAGTCACTGTAATATGTGCAGAATGGAAATCCCCCGTGTCTGGACATTGCATATCAAACAGATAACCGGTTTTCTGAAAGATCTCCATAGCAATACTAGTCGATGAGCTGCATGGTGATAATGGCGGAAGTGAGCACACAGCGACCATACCTTGTGTAGCAACTTATCCAGGCCGGGACAGTGGTATAGGAATTGCTGGACAGCCAGGTTGAGTATGTGAGCCATAACTCTGTCAATTATATCAGTGTTCTGGACAGAATGGTCTAACTAATCCCAAATGACTAAAATGAATAATTTTATGGATTTATTATTTCGAATTCTAAATGTTTTTTTATTATTTTAGCTGTTACTAGGGGGTTACCCATTGTTTGTTTGGTAAGGTCACTCTGACATTACTTTTGCTTATGTTAAAGAACATTAAAGGGGTTGGATACAATCCAAGAAAGCTTGCAGTGTTGTTGTGAATCAAACTTTGGGAAGAATTTTCTCTACTTAAAGAATTCAAATTTAAAAAAAATGTAATCATCCCTAATTATCTCTTATCTAGGTTCTTTGTAACAAAGGGATGTAGTAGCCTTCTAATAGCTGCACATCTTTGCATGTCATAGCCTTTATCAGCAGTATGACTGCAATTACAAATTCAGTTGGGGGCATTGTATTAGTGATGAGCAAACTTTGCTCGATTTCAAATTGGGCATGAACATGGTCAATTCGGCTTGGGGATAAGGAGCCTGAACACTTTCCTCAAAAGTCGGCGAACACAGCATTGGTGGGGAAAAAGTTTGAAAGTTAAAATGGCCTTAAAATATTACCTGTTTATTTGGGGCCAAAACATTTGCTGGAAGATCTGCTGACTGGAGAGAACACTTAACCAAAGGTTAGGAGTGTCCTCAGCCATCGGGTCTACTGGCTTGTATCAAGATGGAGAATTTTTGGAAGCTTTAAATTAATTTTTAAGCTTCCTGGAGTTTGCAGGTGCTTTATTATTTATGAGTGTTGGAGGCGTGCAAGGCCATGTGTTCTACACTTATGTGATAGCAATTAATATAAAAATAGCATATGGTCATTTTATGTTTCACATCCATCATCTTATAGATCTGTTCACACTGATGAAACACCATAGTATGGATATTGCTTCTTTAAAACGTGCAATCACCATTTCATGTCATAATACAAATAATAATACTTATTCATTTATATATCACTATTAATTCCATAGTGATTTACACACATTTTGTTTGCTTTCAGTGGGAGGAACAAAATAATAATCTTGTGGTTGTGATACTTTTTAACTACAAGATTATAATTTTGTTTCTCCCACTGAAAGCAATCAATATTTTTTCAACTGGCTAATACGGTACTAAACTTTTTTTCTTTACACAAATTTGCAACACTGTCCACATTGGTGATCTTATTTCATGCCATACATTTAAAATATATACTTTTGGCAAGTGCATAAATATGTTGTATATATAATAATTCATATTGCAGTTGTCCTTAAATTCCTGCATCGCCCAGTGCCCACTAGCCTTATTCAGCATTCCAGATGAACTGATGGTGAATGGTGACCTGAATAAACTTCATTGTTTTAATCTTCATTATGTCTCGTTCAAAGATAATATCCTTCAATAATGACTGCACCTACCCACATACCATAACCCAGTTGTTATACTTTGTGGCCTGGGGAAGTGGATTTCTACAGAACATCACATAGAGAGATTAAATGGGAACTAAGCATTAGGCAACAAGAATGTGCAAACATTAATATCCAGTACTGATTGCTTGGGTCTGAATACAGTCACTCAATGAAAGAGGTGTGTTCCTTAAGGAAAATAAACACACTGAAACTTGCAAAACGTTTTCAGCATCTTCCCACCATCTTACCTGTGAATTTCCAGTGCCACACACACAGTTACAGTGTCTGCTACTACAGTTCAATTTTGTACCTTGATGGCATTATATAGTACTTTGGAGATACTTTGGATCACTAGCATGGCACGGAAGACCTGGAATTGGTGGATGTTATCTTCCTAACCACCCCAAGGGCAGAAAGTGGGCCAGATTCAGCAAAACCAGACACAGAGTGGCATCATGCATAGGAGATGGCGATATATATGAGCTGGACCTCCACCACTCTACCCACTTTGGGCCTCATCTTGCAATGAGGTGCTGCTCCAATTCTGATTTCAGATGCCAGACGTGGACCTGAGGAGCCAGTCATAGCAGTCAGGTGACACTTTCCCTATGGCATGTGGAACAAGGAGCACCACATGTCAGGCTACACATGATCTTGCAGCATGTCTGGCTAGATTCCACCTACAGTAAGTGTTGAAGCTACTGTATCCCATTTCCCAATTCCACTAGGACCATTATGAGGAGGACCTAAAAGGCACTGTTTCCCAGCCTTGTGGATCACCCTAACTACCTTCAGAGGAATTCAACTGGGACAATGCCATGTGGGGACTGTACCCCCTCCAAGCAACTATCCGATATTGCATGAACCATCCTATCCTGTCTCTTTTCTTGGGGAGATTCAGCTAGTAGATGCCATGGTCTGAGACTGATTGCATGGGTCTAAGGGCAATCACTTTGATGACTGATATACACTAGCAATCAAAAGTTTAGGGTCACCCAGACAATTTTGTATTTTCTATGAAAACGTATACTTTTATTTATCAAATGAGTTGCAAAATAAATAGAAAAATATAGTCCAGACATTGACAAGGTTATAAATGATGATTTTTACTTGAAATAATAATCTTCTCCTTAAAACTTTGCTTTCGTCAAAGAATGCTCTCTTTGCAGCAATTGCAGCATTGCAGACCTTTGGCGGGTACTATTTAATGAAGCTGCCAGATGAGGAGCTGTGAGGCGTTGATTTCTCAAACTAGAGACCCTAACGTACTTGTCTTGTTGCTCAGTTGTGCAGCGGGGCCTCCCACTTCTCTTTCTAATCTGGTTAGAGCCTGTTTGTGCTCTCCTCTGAAGGGAGTAGTACACACCATTGTAGGAAGTCTTCAGTTTCTTGGCAACATCTCGCATGGAATAGCCTTCATTTTTAAGAACAAGAATAGACTGTTGAGTTTCACATGTAAGTTCTCTTTTTCTGGCCATTTTGAGAGTTTCATCGCACAAACAAATGTAATGCTCCAGATTCTTAACCTCCTTATTAACCTCCCTGGCGGTACGATTATGTCAGGAATTTCGTGCTAAAAGCGGTACCATTTTTTGCATGGCAATTTAGTGTTATGTACATAATAGGCCTGCAATTCTTAGTAATTACCTGATCAAAAAGACTCTAGTAGACCTCTCAGATGTGATAAAATGAAACATAAAATCATGAATTAGAATTAAATAAAATCATTTTATTCAAGAATCGATACTCTTCTTGAATAACGTAATGAATAATGAATTAATGATATAACATAAATGAATAAAAATGACATTTTTCAAACAACAAAAATTCAGTACACATCCTGTGTGTGGTACATTTTGAAGCACGGGACTGCACAGAGACCCACATCACAGTCCGGGCAATGGAATCTGGTTTCCTTTCGGATTTTTTTTGCCCTGGCCGTCGCGTTTTGAGCAGCACACTACACACATCCGTGTAGGTGTTGCCTTTTTCGCCGTTGGTGGAATATAGTCCATAAAGTGGCGTCCAGTAAGGCGTTCTGGGTTTGGAATGTCACTAGCACGACGCCCAGATCTGTTGACAGCCACTGATGGCGTTTGGTAGGTCTGAAAAATCCGCTCCGCCACCTTCCACACAAAGTCGGAATGCACAAGTGGGTTGTCAATGCTTTTTTTGTGCAATATGTATGCATTCCACAGGCATTGTTCCAGCAGATGCCTGAAGATTTTCTTGTAATATTTTTTTTGCTGTTTCCGCATAGCGGGATAAAATGTCATTGCCTGATCGGCTCTATCGACTCCTCCCATGGTGTTATTGTAGTCAATGACAAGTCGTGGCTTCGTGACTTCTTTCCCACCTCTTGTGTGGACCATGGCCGTGGAGGTGTTATGCACAGTACTCATGAGACACACATCTTTTTTGTCACGCCAGCGCATTGCCATCATCTTGCCTTTCTGCCAGGCAACCATTTCTCCCATTTTCATTTTTTTCTTTCCAAACGTAGATGGCAGGTCACGTCGGTTGGCCCTAACGGTTCCATAACCATCGGTCTTGTGCTTGAGCAAGAACTCATACAACTCGGCGATGTATAAAAATTGTCCGTGGTCACACAATACCCCTGATTCAGCAATGGCTCAAGCAGTGTGAGGACTGATGACGTTGCCATCCCATAGCCGCTGTACCTGGGGTTGAATTGTGTGCCTTTACCCGTGTATATCACCGAATTCCAGATATAGCCAGTGGCAGACTCACAGAGCATGTAGGATTTTACGCCAAACCGTGCTCTCTTGGATGCAATATACTGAATCCAGCTGAGGCGTCCCTTGTAAGCCATCAGACTTTCGTCAATACTGATGTCTCTATCTGGCACATAGGCCTGCTGGAAATTGCGGAGGATCATTTGGTACACTTCCCAGATCTTTTTGAGTTTTGGCGCCGGATGTGTGGCTTCATCAAAATCCTCATTATTGGTGAAGTGTAGATTTTTCATGATGAGGGAGAAGCGGTACTCAGACATGACGGTGCCAAAAAATGGGGTTGCCAGCAATTTATTGGTGGTCCAGTACCACTTCTGCAGGGGTTTCCCACCACCACCCTGAAGAATAATTAGCCCCAGGAACTGCCAAATGTCCTCCTTAGCCACGGGTTCCCATTTTCGGCTCCGGGAAAACCTGGTATGCGGAGTAGCGGATTGCTGCTCATAGCGGTTTGTCTCCGTCACAATTTTGTCAATGACGTTGTCTGTCAAAAACAATTTGAGGTACGCCAAGGGGTCACTGGGGTCAACGTCTACCTTCATCCCTGGTGATCCAGTAAACGGAAACCTTGGCGGCGGTACCTCGTCCATGTCGCATTCAATAGGGCACCAAGTGCGCGCATCACCGAGGTCAGGTGCAGAATCATCGCTGTCGCTGTCATCGCTGTCAGACTCAGATGACGATTCATGCCATGAATCACTGTCGCTGTCACTCACTTCTGCGAGGGGCTCTTTGTCGCTGCTGCTGTCATCCATCAGATCCAAAGTCGCTTTGGAGATGCGGCGCTTGCTTCGGAGACCCGATGCCATGGCAGAAATGACAGCAAAAAGAGCAAGCAGGGAAGTGAGGATGATCAGAATGTCAGATCTCAGTGTATACAATGTATCTGACTGGAATTCTGACAGGATTACACTTTTTTTTTTTTAATTTATTTATTGTGTGTGTGTCACTTTATTTAGTTGGATCTTGCGCCTAGCTCCGCCTCCCATGAGCCTCTGCGGCTCAGAGACGCAGATCCAGGAAGCAAGATGGCAGCCCCCACCGGGAATCTCAGGCACAGCACATCGGGACCCCGCTGGACCACCAGGATGGGGTAAGGGGGGTTAGATTCAAGCTCTGGCATTCACCCGAGCAGGACTCGGGGTTACCGCTTCTGGCAGTGAAATTTAACCCCGAGTCCTGCTCGGGAATACCGCTAGAGAGGTTAAAGGAAGGTCAATGTTATAGCTTCTCTAATCAGCCAAACCGTTTTCAGCTGTGCTAAAATACTTGTGTAAAGGTTTCTAGGGTTTTCTAAACATCCATTAGCCTTCTTACACAGTTATCAAACACACTGTACTATTAAAACACTGGAGTGGTGGTTGTTGGAAATGGGCCTCTATATAAATATGAACTGTACATATTGCATTAAAAACCAGACATTTGCAGCTAGAATAGTCATTTACCACATTAACAATGTATATAGAGTATTTCTGATTCATTTAATGTTAGCTTCATTGAAAAAAATGTGCTTTTCCTTCAAAATAAGGATATTTCTAAATGACCCCAAACGTTTGAACAGTAATGTAGCTGAGGCAAGGTGGTGACATTCTTCAAGGATTAGGGTGGTTTGACTTCCTAGCCGAACAAGATATTGGACGTCAGTGCTATGTCAACCGGTCCACCCTGCTGTATGACTCTGCACAATCTTTGTTGGGATGGAGGTCAACTTCATGAAGCTGATGGGCAGCAAGGGGTGGTTCAAGGTTGGCATAAGTTGGGTTGCCACCACCAACTAGTTTAAAAACTGAAAGCAGGAGGCCAGCCTAGAAAGTATGTTGCATTGGATGGAGGCCAAGCATTTCTTGGTTAGTGAGCCAGCTGAATCCAAACCCAGAAGGGCTGTTGATCTTGAGGGACCTGATGGTGTTGCCCAAGTTGCTCCCATCCCTCTGAGTGGGGGTGGTCATCCCCTATTTCCTCAATCCTCTTCTTCAGTGGTGACCATGATGGGATGTGCTGAGGTGCAGGTAATGGTGGAGAATGTTCCTGCAGGAGAAGCCCTTGAGACCCCTAGAGACCATCTGGCAATGGAGTACCATGAGGAATGACTACAATAGTAACAATCTACAAGGGCATAAAATTAGAAAACTCACCATAAACAGCCAAAGGTCTGATATCCAATGCATTTAGGAGGACGTCATACGCCAGTTGTGCTTCCCCCTACTTGCCTAATGGGACTGCATCCTGTGGGCTACACGTCAAAGTGTCATAAAAAAATCAAGAGAAAAGGTTCAAATATTAGTCACACGCTGAAAAAAGACGACATAACCAGCAGGGGGAGATCAAAAATCTCAGGAGTTTGTTCAAAAAAGAATCACAAATATTTATATAGACATGACTAAACAAGTAACTGGCTCTTACAAAGTCTATAATATCTAAGTGCTATGTGCAGCAGTATAACAATCACAGAATCCTATTAGAGTTTACTATAAAAGCACCATACATATAGCTACAAGCAGATGTGATTTAGACAATAGATGTAGCCAGAACAAGGAGAAAAAAACTCCTTTTGAGTCAGGTGCAGATATATAGGTAATAACTTCAATAAGCCTCCTTACCCATATGGGTCTTCCTCACAGCTGGTATGGTACACACCCTACGCATGTTTCGGCAGATACCTTCATCAGGGAATTGCATCATACCAGGGGAAGAACACCTTAAATTTTGGTTTGATCAATCAAAAGATCAACTGGTGGTTACTGGCACATGTGATGCTTTTACCCATCAGCTGCTTTCCGCCCAGGTCGCTGCATCTGGAAGTTTGCCAGGCCACACCATCAAACATCCCACCACGTGAGGAGTCACATGATCGGATGCTGACAACACCACCCTGACCCACCCCAAATGCAGCACCCTCAACCAAGCGACAGAACCATGGAAACTGACATATGGGCACAAACAGGAGATTGGCTTACTAACACTGAGCTAGATGCAGATAAAGACCCATTTTTAAAGGCACTGTATAACAATAATTCGGGTATCTGTTCTTCCTAAATATCTACTCAAACCTAACAGGATGCACTAGATACATTAAGGAGTTTTTTAAGTACTTGGACTTCATTATGTAACAATATGGCATTATAAAAAAAAAGCTTTATTGTATTTAAGGGAACCTTTCAGGATAACACTATAACCTGCAGATATAGGGTTGATCTGTAGATTAATAGCTTTAGAAAGGTGCCTAGCCACCAGAAAGAAATCTGCTGGCTTTCAGTCATACAGGCATGTTGGCACCGTTATTGTCACTGCTCACAGCATCGCTCAGTACAAATTGAGTGGTAGTTTTAAGCACGCCTTTGCACGTTCACCTACCATTGTGCTTACAGCCACTGGTCACAGTGCTATGTGTGGAGGCTGCAGCAGCCTCAGCACACCTGTAAGGCTGAAAAACCACCATCCCAGGAGGAATAAAGTGCATTTTTTCCCCAGAAGGCATACTTTCACAGTAGCTAGGAACCTTCCCAAAACTATTACTATAAAATATTCCCTATATCTGAAGTTTATTAGCATTATTCAATGTGAGAGATTACCTTTAACTGCAAAAATTATTGAACATGCTGCCACCCGGCGTGGTCTTAATAGGAGATAAAACATTTGACTTCACACAAAGGATTACTGTCTTATTAATGTTAATGTGAAATGTTGACTAAAGCATACTTGTACGTCCAAAAAGTGGTCAATTAAAAATGTTCACTATATTAAAACAGGCCTCTGGATGAACTGTGTTTTTTTATGAATAAAAATGTTAAACTTGATAGTCTAATGCTATGAAACTATGTAGTAAGGACATAGGTGTGAGCATTTGTGTGAAATAGTGATTCTGTTTTCTGTTTTAGTCTAAGGAATGACCAGAAACAATTCTTTCCTCTCTTAAAAACATTTGGTACTCTTCAAATTTAAGAACATGATGCAGTAGATAACTTTTAGCTCCCTCAAGCTTGAGAATGGAACAGGCAGTGCAAATAAATAGAATATGTTCTCATGTCGAAATGATATTGAGGTTAGTGAGGGAAGGGTCAGAGGTCAGGATTTTAAGAAACAACAAGAAAGCTAAATAAAAACCTGTAGAATACCAATAACTTTCTTCAATTACTTTTCACGTCTTGTCAAAAATGTTTCTATTCTACTTTTCTTTCTGATATCTATACTTTGCCAGTGTGTGCTTTTGGAAATTATGGAAAATGATGATGTCCTGTTGAAAGCAATCTGTGGCTAACATGTGGCTCGCATATTCAAATCTTCAGATTGTTAAAGGCTTTTATAATGTTTTGTTTATTTCACTCTCATTTACAGGAGCACGCCGCCCATCCTCGCTGGCACTGAATAATAGATAAGATAGTTAGAGGAACTCAACTATGTAGCTTGAATATTAATTTTACTTTTATTCAAGTAGATAAAACACATCAAATTCAAGAAACATGTCAAAGAAAGACTGCAGATGATTTATTTCCAAAATTATTTTAGTATCTGTGTTGAAAAGACAATATTACTATTCTGTTGTGAAATATTATAATATTATCTACCTGGATAATGTCCTAAAAAATACACATTCAAATGAAAACCTTTATATGCAATGTTACAAGGAAATTTAAGAAATATTACAGGGCTTTCAAGGCAGCTAGTAGTAAAACGAAAACAAAACTTTAAGTTATTAGACCAGTTGTTCTCAGGCATTCGTAGTGCATGGATTCCTAAATGGAGATGAGTTAACTTTCCCCGAACATGTTCGGCAATTTCAACTTCAGCATGGACATTGCAGATTTTGTTTGGGATCAGAAGCACAAGCAATTTCATAAAAAATCAGCAGCTTTGTTCGTTAACTAATTGGATATGTCATGCTTTTTTTCCCTACCTTCTGACAGTGTAGGATAGTAGACTAGATGTGTTTGATGAGAGGGGGTGGGTAGAGGTCGGAGAGTAGCGTTGGACTCCATTTTTTTGTCGCAACTTCCTGTCTGGATATTCAAGATCAGAAGCAAATCAGAGGGCATAACACATCCAAAAGTTGAAGACAGAAGGGCTTGTGTCATTGGCTGGCTTGTTTCATTGGCTGCCAAAATAACATGTTTCTAGGGATAGAAGCAGCAGCCATTTGCCGTTGTCGCCATTTTACGAGTGTTACTGCTAGGGACACTGCTACTGTCGCTCCATCTGTGTTACACAAATAGATAGCACGATACTTGATCACTTTTTAGACAAAATAGGAGGGCCAAAGGGTTCATCCAGACGTGAAAAAAACTCACCAAAAATGTTCCCGTTAAATATCCATTGCACCTACCAGAAGGCTGCTAGCTCCTCTGAGAGGCAACACAGGTGTCTGTATACCGGTGCTAAATCACCTACAACCTACAGATGGGGGCGGTTGTGGCACCAGCGTCCTGCCATGCTTTCAAGGAGGTGACTGGTGGCATTTATAGACACAAGGTTACCATAGGGCTCTGCCACTCAGGTGCATGTGAAGCATAGTGTCAGAGCAGCCTATTGGTCACGCCCTGCTATTAGTTCAGGCGGGCTGCTCCGCACTGATTATTTGCCTCACAAATGACAGATGCCACCCAGAGGGCCCAGACCCAAACTGCAAAACTGCAGATAAAAAAGGTGCAACAAAACACTAAAGATAAAAATGTTAGGTGTTAGTAGATATTTTGGGCCAAAATAGGTAAGCTCGTAACCCACCGTCAAGGGCCCTCAAGCTTACGAGTCCTAACCATATGTTTGATGCTATATGTTTAATTAAAATTTTGAGACTCACCAAAATAGGCCATAAAATCAGAAAAAACTCAACAAAAAATTGCCCCGTAAATATCCATTGCACCTAGCAGCAGGCTGCTAGCTCCTCTGAGAGGCAACACAGGTGTCTGTATACCGGTGCTCAATCACCTACAACCCAGAGATGGGGGCGGTTGTTGCACCAGAGCCTGGCCATGCTGTCAGGGAGGTGACTGGTGGCATTTATAAACACAAGGTGTCACGCGATTAGATGGCGCTCACATTGCTAGATGCTGGTATGTATGTTTGTCTGTAAGAGCTGCATGGTTGATAGTTGTGGAGGTCCTGGCCTCCTGTGTTGTGCTCCAGAACTGCATTCACTATTAGGTTCATTTGCTGGTTGAGGGGTTAATGTGTGACTCGTCTGAACTCCCTCCCCTCAGCCTTTAAGTAGCCTCTCCTTCCACCAGGTGGTGCTGCTGATAGAGTTTCACTCTATGACTGGAAGCCTTGCTGTGCTGACCTGTGTGTTTGTGTTGCTGAAGTCCTTTCCTTTGGAGTTGCTGTATCCCAGTTCTGTGGAGGGAGGTGAGGGGGGAATAGCACAGGGCTGGTGGAGGAGTTTTAGGGAGAGGCTGGAGGCTGAACCTTCTCATCATCAGAGATAGCTTTAGGATCAGGGCTATTCAGGGTTATTAGACTAGGGTCAGACTAGTCTTCCCTGGTCACCCTGCCCATAACTGCCATTCCCTCATCAGCATTCTCACTACACCGTGATACAAGGTTACCATAGGGCTCTGCCACTCAGGTGCATGTGAAGCATAGTCATGACACCTCACTTCCGCCCAGGATCATGTGATGCGATGATGGTGGCGTCACATCCTCCCGCCTATATCAGGGCGCGGATCTGATAGTCCACACATTACCAGTGAGTACACTGTAGAAGGGGTTAGCTATAGTGCAGACTTGGTTTTAGATTGTACCGTAGAATCAGAAATATAGCTTGAAGTTTACCAATTTAACCCATAAGGTACCTTGGTCCCATACCTTCAGACTACAAAATTCAGTCCCTGATATTAATTTTGGCCCTTTATGTTTGTTCCTTAGGGCTTATAGCCATTCTCTGTACAATAAGGATTGAATGTACATTATCCTATACACCAGTCAGGTAATTTTGACTGATAGTAAGTTGCACATTACTGACAGTAACAATAGCTTAATCCAGGGGTCTCAAACTTGGCTGGCTTGGTGGGCCGCACATAGAAAAATGTTTTATCGGGGAGCCGCATTGCTTGTAGGACTAAGTGACATTTTTAATAATACCAGATTTTTTTGCTCAATGTAGTACTGTCCAAATCCTAATCCCCTTCTTGTAGTAATGTCCTCATCTTGGTCCCTTTCTTGTACTAATATCCCCATCCTGATCCCCTTTTGTACTGATGTCCCCAACCTGGTCTACCTTCTTTTCACACACACATTCACTCACCCACACTCACAGTCTCAGACACACTCATGCTCAGACACACTCGCAGGCTCAGGCTCAGATGCACTCACAGGTTCAGGCGCACTCACAGGCTCAGGTGCACTCACAGGTTTAGATGCACTCACAGGCTCAGACGCACTCACATGCTCAGATGCACTCACAGGCTCAGACACACTCACAGGCTCAGACAGACACACTCACAGGCTCAGCCGCACTCACAGGCTCAGACGCACTCACAGGCTAAGACACAGACACACTCACAGGCTCAGACACAGACAAACTCACAGGCTCAGATGCACTCACAGGCTCAGGCGCACTCACAGGCTCAGGCGCACTCAGGATCAGGCGCACTCACAGGCTCAGGCACGCTCACAGGCTCAGACACACTCACAGGCTCAGACACAGACACACTCACAGGATCAGGCTCAGACACAATCACAGGCTCAGACACAGAGACACTCACAGGCTGAGGCTCAGGCACAGACACACTCACAGACTCAGACACAGACACACTCACAGGCTCAGGCACAGATGCACTCACAGGCTCAGACGCAGACACAGACATACTCACAGGCTCAGGCGCACTCACAAGCTCAATGCACTCACTTGCTCAGGCGCACTCACAGGCTCAGGCACACTCACAGGCTCAGGCGCACTCACAGGCTCAGGCGTACTCACAGGCACAGATGCACTCACAGGCTCAGACACATTCACAGGCTCAGACGCAGACACACTCACAGGCTCAGGCTCAGACACACTCACAAGATCACAGGCTCAGACACAGACGCACTCACAGGTTCAGATGCACACACTCACACGCAGATGCAGTCACAGGCTCAGATGCAGACGCGCTCAGGCTCATGCACTCACGCTCAGGCTCAGACGAACTCACGCTCAGGATCAGACGCACTCACGCTCAGGATCAGATACACTCACACTCATAGTAACATAGTTTTTAAGCTTGAAGGAAGACTTTAAGTCCATTTAGTTCAACCCATAGCCTAACATGTTGATCCAGAGGAAGGCAAAAAAAAACCATGTGGCAACACTAGCTCCACATTGGGGGAAAAAATTCCTTCCTGACTCCAGATATGGCAATCAGACTAGTTCCCTGGATCAACGCCCTATCAAAGAATCTAGTATATATAACTGGTTATATTATTATAGTTTTCAAGAAAGGCATGCAGGCCCTTCTTAAATGTTAGTAGTGAGTCACTCATTACAACATCATGTGACAGAGAGTTCCATAGTCTCACTGCTCTTACAGTAAATAATCCATGTCTGTGATTATGATTAAACCTTCTTTCCTCCAGACATAGAAGATGCCTGCTTGTCCGTGTTTCAGGCCTAAGAGTAAAAAGATCATTAAAAAGGTCTCTGTACTGTCCCCTCATATATTTATACATTATTATAAGATCACCCCTAAGCCTTCGTTTTTCCAAGCTAAATAACCCCAAATTTAATAACCTGTCTTGGTATTGCAAACCCCTCAGTCCTCTAATAACCTTGGTCGCTCTTCTCTGGACCCGCTCTAGTTCAGCTATGTCTTTCTTATACACCGGAGAACAGAACTGTACACAGTATTCTAAATGTGGTTGCACTAGTGACTTGTATAGAGGTAAAATTATGTTCTCCTCATGAGCATCTATGCCTCTTTTAATGCATCCCATTATTTTATTTGCCTTTGCAGCAGCTGCCTGACACTGGCCACTAAATGTGAGTTTGTCATCTACCATACACCCAGGTCTTTTTCAGTGATAGTTTTGCCCAGTGTTTGCAAATTAAGCACATACAGTTGTGGCCAAAAGTATTGACACCCCTGCAATTCTGTCAGATAATACTCAGTTTCTTCCTGAAAATGATTGCAAACACAAATTCTTTGGTATTATTATCTTCATTTAATTTGTCTTCAATGAAAAAACACAAATGAAGCAAAATGCAAAACATTGATCATTTCAAACAAAACTTCAAAAATGGGCCAGACAAAAGTATTGGCACCCTCAATCTAATACTTGGTTGCACAACCTTTAGCCAAAATAACTGCAATCAACCGCTTCCACTAACTATCAATGAGTTTCTTACAATGCTCTGCTGGAATTTTAGACCATTCTTCTTTGGCAAACTGCTCCAGGTCCCTAATATTTGAAGGGTGCCTTCTCCAAACTGCCATTTTTAGATCTCTCCACAGGTGTTCTATGGGATTCAGGTCTGGATTCAATGCTGGCCACCTTAGAAGTCTCCAGTGCTTTCTCTTAAACAATTTTCTAGTGCTTTTTGAAGTGTGTTTGGGTCATTATCCTGCTGTAAGACCCATGATATCATGAGGGAGACCCAGCTTTCTCACACTGGGCCCTACATTATGCTGCAAAATTTGTTGGTAGTTTTTAGACTTCATAATGCCATGCACACGGTCAAGCAGTCCAGAGCCAGAGGCAGCAAAGCAACCCCAAACTATCAGGGAACCTCCGCCATGTTTGACTGTAGGGATCGTGTTCTTTTCTTTGAATGTCTCTTTTTTTCTCCTGTAAACTCTATGTTGATGCCTTTGCCCAAAAAGCTCTACTTTTGTCTCATCTGACCGGAGAACATTCTTCCAAAACGTTTTAGGCTTTCTCAGGTAAGTTTTGGCAAACTCCAGCCTGGCTTTTTTATGTCTCGGGGTAAGAAGATGGGTCTTCCTGGGTATCCTACAATACAGTCCCTTTTCATTCAGACGCCGACGGATAATACGGGTTGACACTGTTGTACCCTCGGACTGCAGGGCAGCTTGAACTTGTTTTGATGTTAGTCGAGGTCCTTTATCCATCATCCGCACAATCTTGCGTTGAAATCTCTCGTCAATTTTTCTTTTCCATCCACATCTAGGGAGGTTAGCTACAGTGCCATGGGCTTTAAACTTCTTGATGACACAGCGCACGGTAGACACAGGAACATTCAGGTCTTTGGAGATCAACTTGTAGCCTTGAGATTGCTCATGCTTCCTCACAATTTGGTTTCTCAAGTCCTCAGACAGTTCTTTGGTCTTCTTTCTTTTCTCCATGCTAAATGTGGTACACACAAGGACACAGGACAGAGGTTGAGTCAATTTTAATCCATGTCAACTGGCTGCAAGTGTGATTTAGTTATTGCCAACACCTGTTAGGTGCCACAGGTAAGTTACAGGTGCTGTTAATTACACAAATTAGAGAAGCATCACATGATTTTTCTAACAGTGCCAATACTTCTGTCCGCCCCCTTTTTTATGTTTGGTGTGGAATTATATCCAATTTGGCTTTAGGACAATTCTTTTTGTGTTTTTTGATTGAAGACAAATTAAATGAAGATAATAATACCAAAGAATTTGTGATTGCAATCATTTTCAGGAAGAAACTGAGTATTATCTTACAGAATTGCAGGGGTGTCAATACTTTTGGCCACAACTGTAATTATACCTTTTGTTTTCTCTGCCCAAGTGCATGACCTTACATTTATCCCCATTAAAGCCCAAAGCTTCTAGTTTACATAAATCCTCCTGTAATATAAAATTGTCCTCCTCTGTATTGATTACCCTGCAAAGTGAAGTGTCATCTGCAAATATTATAGAAAAAGATAAAGGAGACAAGCGAGGCGCAATAGTGCCCTATCAATATGACACTGATTCCACACTCAGATCAAAAAGAGGTGCACTCACCTGGTCTAGTTGTGTGCACCCACAACTAGTTTTATTGCATGTAGTTTATAATCTGCTGCAGGACCTCCACCGCCACGTAGCACGTGTAAAGATGATCAGATCCAGGGATGGTGTAAAGACAGTCCGCGCTGCTTTAAATAATTAGTCACAAGTCTTTAGGGGGGTGAATGATATCTTTTTTACCTATATCTACAGCCTGACTGTCAGCGAAACCCAACAACAGTTGAAGATCAGCCTGGGATTGAGAATGCCTGTCTGCCTCTACAAAAAACCCTAGAGGACCTATACTGGTGGTGTTGGTAGAAACTTTAGATGTTTTATGCACATTATCAGTATTTAATGAACTTTTTTGGTTTTCAAAATGCTTAAAGAGATACAACTTTCTGGTAGATTTAAACAGGTCGGCTCTGAATTCTGCATAATTAAAAGTCTCAGCCACACAAAAGTTCAGACCCTTGCGTAATACGGCCAACATATCTTCAGACAACTCATAATGAGACAGATTATGCACTCGTAGAGACTGTGGATTTAGTCCCTCCAGGAGACTTGCTTCCTTTTGAGAGGAGGTGGAAGTATGGAATCCTCCTCTTCTCCTCCTGTTCTGTCCTCCTCTCCTTGTTCTATGTCTAAAGGGGCATTTTCATTCCTATCAGAATCTTGATCATCATCATTCAAGTCATCCTCTTCATCAGAAACTGGGCTAATAGGCTTTCTGCCAGATTTTAGTGTTTTTTTATTGTTAGGATACGGATTATTAGGCATTCCTGGGGATTTCGGCGTTTGCAGAATTTTTCTTTTTCTTTCTTCTGGGCGTATCTAATGATTTACCCCAATTGAAGATGTGACCCTGTTCGTAGTCAGCCTTATCCCTTAAGAATTTTTCTCTTTTCAGGGCTTTGATCTCATTCTGAAGTGGTACTAATTTTTCATGCAGCTTATTTATAAAAGAGGACCATTTAACTTGGCTCTCTTTTCCAATTCTCTTCTTAGAGCAATTAATTCATCAGTTATCCTAAGATGATCCTTTTTATTTTGCTCTAATACTAAACATAGAAATTTCATGGATGAATCATGCTGAATTTCTTCCCATTTTTTAATGAAATCAGGACTACAATTTTGGGAAGCCATGTTCTTAGCTACTCGTAACCCCCTAGGCACCCTATTGCAGGCCACATAAGTTTTTAATGAAGTCACAGTCCAGAATAAACGGAGTTCTTTTTCAGCCAGAAAAGTAATCTTTTGCTCCAAGCTTTTTTCGCTCAAAACAGAAACACAGTCCTTCACATCACAGTCAGTGAAATAAGTCTCAGCGTCCTCCCTCCCTGCAAGCAAACCATCTGGCATCTGAATAGCCCCTGGAACCGATCCCGAAGGGAGAGTCTCCATGTTGCTATTTATAGCAAGTCCTGTCTTCCCGATATCCACTCTGTGCCACCTCACAACAAGTAATCACAATATCAACAGCAGGAAATGGGGCACCGGAGCAGTCGGCTCACGGGAGCAATAACAAAAATGGAGCAAACAGTCCAGGTCACTGTGGTGCCAGCCCAACAGGTAAATGTAGAATCAAATCTTGAAAAGAACAGACGGCACTCACCAGTGTAGTTTCTTGCTTTTATTGATGGCTTCGCATCACTTAGTGCAGGGAGGGAGACAGTGCTGAGGTGACGACGTCACCGTTTCGCGCTGCGTGCGCTTCCACGGGTCACGAGCTAATGGCGGTGCAGCACTTCCTATATAGGAGGAGTCTGCAACATACGCTGACGTCACCATTAGCTCCTAAAAATATACTTACAAATCTTAAAATCATGATTCTACTTATTACTGACTGTAAGGTAGGGCACAGTGATTATTCATACTTATACAATAAGGCTTATTCAAGACAGTACACTTGCATTGAAACAAAGTAACGGATGAATACAACGCCGGGCAGAGTTACCATGGAAACCAGAGCGCAGGCGCAGCAAACCTCAGCGCCACAGACAAATCATGATTGGATATCGGGACTAAGGTAACAGATTAACAAAATTCTAACCCATTAAAAGGGAATTTTAAGTGTGCACATTGAAACAGGTGCCGGTATCTTGAGAATGGCCCTACGGTCAGAATTGGGGCATTGATTAATAAAACACGAGCCTTTATAAACTGTCGCACCAGTTGGGTTGTGTATATCTTGTGGTGTCCTTGTAAAAGGTACTATATAGGTAAGACCATACGTTCAATGAACGTCAGAGTAAGAGAGCACTTTAACTCCGTACTTACTGGAAAAGGGTCCCCTAGATTAATCCAGCACATTCGTGATCATCACAGCGGTGATCCGACGGTGCTGAGATTTGCGGGTATAGAAAGAATCTTTCACTCAAAGAGGGGAGGTGATTCGCATAAAAAGCTTTTGCAAACAGAAGCCAATTGGATATTGAATTCTAATGCCCAAGGACCGGCAGGCTTAAATGATAAGATCGATATGGCCGTATTTTTGTGATCCGGCTTTTTCCATCTTTATACATAGAGCTTTCTGTAGCCGCTCTTAGTAGTGTACATTCACTCTGCCTTATTATCCTTATTATCATCATTATTATTAATTTACCTTTTGTTGTAAGTCCTATTGAATGATGATTGTTAGTTCTATTTGGTTAGACATCAGTACCGGCACTATTAAGCAATGGTTTGTACTAACATTTCCTTCTCTGTTGTTTTCTGTCTCTGTGTGTGCTTTCTCTTCTGTTTTCTCCTAAAGCTAAATTGTATTAAGAATATCATCAGTTTTAATCGTCTAGTCACGTCCAGGTTTAGCTGAGTGTTTGGATGGTCTCCAGCACCGGGCAGATCGTTCCATGAGAACTGAGCGCCGAATGATTGATATAAAACCGGTTGGGATATGGCTTAAGAATGGTGATTAGAAGTGTCCGGTGATTGCCGATTTTCTGGCCAGATATCTGGCAACATGTTGTGATAATTCTGTTATTGGCTACCGAGTCTTTCCTAGAGATAGATTTCTATATAGATATACTTGTATTTTCATTTATAGATATTGGTAAAAAATATAAAATTATTCTAGTTGATTGACTCCAGATCATGTATATAGCTTTTTCTGGTTGCTATAGTAGCTATTTAATAGTATAACTAGATGAATTGTCCATATATTTTGTTAATCTGTTACCTTAGTCCCGATATCCAATCATGATTTGTCTGTGGCGCTGAGGTTTGCTGCGCCTGCGCTCTGGTTTCCATGGTAACTCTGCCCGGCGTTGTATTCATCCGTTACTTTGTTTCAATGCAAGTGTACTGTCTTGAGTAAGCCTTATTGTATAAGTATGAATAATCACTGTGCCCTACCTTACAGTCAGTAATAAGTAGAATCATGATTTTAAGATTTTGTAAGTATATTTTTAGGAGCTAATGGTGACGTCAGCGTATGTTGCAGACTCCTCCTATATAGGAAGTGCTGCACCGCCATTAGCTCGTGACCCGTGGAAGCGCACGCAGCGCGAAACGGTGCCGTCGTCTCCTCAGCACTGTCTCCCTCCCTGCACTAAGTGATGCGAAGCCATCAATAAAAGCAAGAAACTACACTGGTGAGTGCCGTCTGTTCTTTTCAAGATTTAGGTAAAAGACCCCCCTTCTTTATTTCCACCTACGCATTTCAGTGCCACTCCGGGCACCAGGATACCCTGATGACGGTGCCCGGAGTGGCACTGAAACGCGTAGGTGGAAATAAAGAAGGGGGGTCTTTTACCTAAAGACTTGTGACTGATTATTTAAAGCAGTGCGGACAGTCTTTACACCATCCCTGGATCTGATCATCTGCAAATATTGAGATTCTACTCCGTATGCCCCCTACAAGGTAATTAATAAATATATTAAAAAGAAGCGGGCCCAACACTGACCCCTGTGGTACCCCACTGTTAACTGTGACCCATTCTGAGTGTGTTCCATTGATAACCACCCTTTGTTTCCTATCACTAAGCCAGTTATTAACCCACTTACACATATTTTCCCCTATCCCCATTGCTCTCATTTTATGTATCAACCTTTTGTGTGGCACTGTATCAAAAGCTTTTAAAAAGTCCTTATACACCATGTCCACTGCATTTCTTTGGTCCAGTCCAGAACTTACTTCTTCATAGAAGCTTATCAGATTAGTATGACAGGAATGGTCCCTTGTAAAACTATGTTGATATTGGATCATGAGGTTATTTTTCTTCAGATACTCCAGTATAGCATCTCTTAGAAAACCCTCTAGGATTTTTCCCACAGTAGAGGTTAAGCTTACTGGCCTATAATTTCCAAGTTCAGTTTTAGTCCCCTTTTTGAATATTGGCACCACATGTGCTATACGCCAGTCCTGTGGTACAGACCCTGTTATTATGGAATCTTTAAATATTAAAAATAATGGTCTATCTATGACAGTACTTAATTCCTGCAGCACTCTGGGGTGTATCCCATCCGGTCCTGGGGATTTGTCAATTTTAGTGATTTTTAGACGATGCCGTACTTCCTGCTGGGTTAAGCAGGTGACATTTAATTGAGAGTTTTTGTTATAACTGATCATACTGTTTGTCATGGGATTTTCTTGTGTAAATACTGTTGAAAAAAAGTCATTTAGCCTATTGGCTTTTTCCTCATCCTCATCCACCATTTCACCCAGACTATTTTTTAAGGGGCCAACACAATCATTTTTTAGTTTCTTACTATTTATGTAGTTAAAACATATTTTGGAATTATTTTTACTTTCTCTGGCAATGAGTCTCTCTGTCTCAATCTTTGCTGCCTTGATTTGCTTTTTACAAATGGTATTTGATTTTCTGTATTTATTTAATGCCTCATCACTACCTACTTGCTTTAATTCCCTAAATGCTTTCTTTTTGTCACTTATTGTGCCCCTTACAGCCTTATTTAGCCATAGTGGTTTCCTCCTATTTCTAGCATGCTTATTCCCATAGGGTATATATTGGCTCAGGCTCAGACGCACTCAGGCTCAGATGCACTCACACTCAGGCTCCGATGCACTCACACTCACGCTCAGACGCACTCACGCTCAGGCTCAGACATGCTCAGGCTCAGACACGCTCAGGCTCAGACACGCTCACGCTCAGACACGCTCACGCTCAGACACGCTCACACTCAGACACTCACTCTCAGGCTCAGTCACACATTTGAAATATAAGCCTTTTGTTTCTTTACTTTTTCTTTTCTTTATTTACTTAGAGGTCTCTGGCTGAGGGATAAATTATTAATAAGGTCACTATATGTATCTACATGATCTCTCACCTTGTTAGTCTACCTTCATCATTAATACTTGGAGCTAGTATTACTAGTAGGGATGAGCGAGTATGCTTGTGACTACTTGGTACTCCACAAATATCTCGGGGTCCACCTCCTTGCATGTTGGCACTTTTTACAGAGCCAGCCCACATGCAGGGATTATTAAACCAATAAATCCACTGCACACCACAAAACTTGGAATTGCCAAAATGGCTGTGTGAATATATTTCATCTATGTATAGGAATCTAAGAAATATTAGTAAGATATCAAAAGCTGTCCCTGGTCTAAAAGGAAAATACGTGAAAGCATTAGTTTGATTCCATAGCTATGATATCATAAGCCCAGAAGCTAATTACAGAGCTCTCTCACCTGTTCTGGGTCCTGTCTCACCCTCTGGACTGCAACTGTGAAGTTGCAGTCCAGAGGGTGAGACAGGACCCAGAACAGGTGAGAGAGCTCTGTAAATAGCTTCTGGGCTTATGATATCATAGCTATGGAATCAAACTAATGCTTTCACGTATTTTCCTTTTAGACCAGGGACAGCTTTTGATATCTTACTAATATTTCTTAGATTCCTATACATAGATGAAATATATTCACACAGCCATTTTGGCAATTCCAAGTTTTGTGGTGTGCAGTGGATTTATTGGTTTAATAATTACATGTATTTCTGAAGCTAGCACCCACTATATAATAAGAGGAGTGCGCTCATAATTGTTTTCACACATGCAGGGATTGGCTGACAGACACTGCAATGCCACAGCCATGTTGGCTGTGGCATTACAGTGATTAGCTGGCCGCATAGCGTGATCAAGTCTTTATAAGACCTGAACGCACTGTGCTCCTCACTGTGCTCCACAGACAGGCAATGTAGGGAGAGATGCTGCTGATTCAGGGACAGATTTGTGGCCTTTCAGCTAGTGTAGGTGCAGGGCTGCTAATCTAATATCACAACAGTCCTTCTGAGGAGTAATACAGCTGTATACAGGCAGGCAGGGAGGCAGGGTATATAGCAAACTTCTTGTGCTAGTATACCAGCCTGCATCACATCTGGGACTGGTGTACAGACTGGAAATCTCCAAAACAGTCTTTTTAAGGATTAATTTAGCTCTCTATAGCCAGTAAGGGGTTAGCTCCAATTGGTATACGCCAAAACACTGTATACTCGTCATCGTTTGTGTTTGACCGTTCCAGCTGCTGGGATTAAACCACTCGAATGTGTAATCTCAGTGTGCAGCTAAAAACCAACTCTTGTCTGTATTCATTTACCATCTTAGTGCAGCAGGAGTGGCTTGTAGCTCCAATTAGTATATGCCAAAACACTGTATACTCGTCATCGTTTGAGTTTGACCGTTGCAGCTGCTGGGATTAGATTAAACCACTCTAATCTGTAATCTCAGTGTGCAGCTAAAAAACTTCTTTTGGACGCTTTCAATTAGCTGTATACAGGCAGCACAACATTGAAAATGCCGGTGGCAAGGGACAAGGAACTGGACATGATGGTGGTGCAGACAGCGGCCGAGGCCATATGCAAGCTCAATGTGCACCACGACAAACGCCCACATCATCTCGCTTGACCTTCCTGTCCCAATTTCTAGGGGACCACAGCAGTACACCACTATTAAACCAAGACCAGTGTCAATAGGTTGTTAGTTGGATAGTGTATAATGCTTTCAGTCAGTTTGGCACCACCACAAATACCCTGTCTTGCACATGGTCGAGTGTCAGTAGCCGTGAAACTGGACCGCACATTCCACACCCTGATCCTCCTTCCTCCCACCATGCCGAGTGCCCGGACCCAGACATAACTGATCCCACTCTTGGACACTCTGAAGAGCTGTTCACTTATCCATTCTTAGATTCTGGCCTCTCGCCAGCTCCAGTTAAAGTGGGTCATGAGAAGATCGCATGTACCGATGCACAAATATTTGAGCAGCCACGGTCTAATGAAGGCAACGGTGGGAACGTGTCTCAACAAGAGGTGGACGATGATGAGACACAATTGCCAGAAAGTCAGGAAGAGGACCAGGGTGCAGAAGTGGAAGACGACGTGGTGGATGATCCAGTAACTGACCCAACCTGGCAGGAGGACATGCAGAGCGAGGACAGCAGTGCGCAAGGAAAGTTAGTCATAGCATCACAACAGGCCTGAAGAAGCAGGGTGGTGGCCGCAGGCAGAAGGCAGGCAACCGTTCCCCGGAGCAACAACACGACAGAAGTTGCCAGTACAACTGTTAGGTCTTCCCGAGTCTGGCTGTTTTTTAAGGTGTCTGCAGATAATTCCAAAAAGGCCATTTGCAACACCTGCCATGCCAGCATCAGCAGGGGTAGCAAAACTAGGGGGATAGACAGAGTGCATATGGGAGTGAGGGGTGGAGATTTAAAATGGGTGCTTGCACAAAAAGAGGTTAAATGGATCACCCTACTAGAGACCACAAAACCAGGGGGCCTCAATGATGCTGTCTCATTCAATCCATTCTTAGGATGAGGTCAGGAGATGTTAGGGGTTTTGTCCTGCAAATTTTCCGGACTGTGTAGTAATAAGGATTTAAATAATGTTGATTTTGGTTAATCTAAAATTGGTTTTCTGGGAGCCACATGTATAACCAGTATAACCACACTGAACTTCTCATTGTGTCTTTTATCTGGTGGTCATTGTTTTTAGTCATAGATTTATTGTGTATTCTAGTTGTCTCTATATCTGCTTATGAAAGTGCAAAGATCAATTGGGATTCTGTGCCATGCTACATCACAAGTGGAGGTTTTTGTTCTACAGTGCCCAGAGCCGCGCCACCGTTTCGTCAGGAGGACCTGCTATAACTGATGTCCACGTTTTTTCATATAATAATATGGACTGCATGATGATAATAAATATACTAATATATTGTGGATAAGTGTATGCAGGGATATATATAAAAAAATCCCATAAAGGGCATTGTGCAATACAACTAAATGGTCTAGACCCGCTTGTAGCCATTGTATGGCTTATGGGCAAGTTTGCCCATACTTATAATGGCACCGGCTCAGTATGCTGCATCCCCGCCTCCCACGTGACTCCGGCGCCCAATGGAGTGTGCTGATTCTGCGCATGCGCAGGGCGCACTTCCTGGACGCCGGGGCGCGGACGGATGCGGGCGGGTGCAGGCAGGGCGCGCCAACTAACAGCTGTCACTGAGGCAGATAATGGGCACAGGTATAAAGGGATGACCACTACACTGTCCCAGCACCTCCTGACGAAGCGGAGAGCGAAACGTTGAGGTGCTGGGCAGTGTGGTGTGGTATGGTCACAATTCTACTTGATACTGTAGCATTATGAAGGATAGGAACTTTTTATTGCATACTATGCTGTATTCCTTCCCTCTACGAGGGTATGTAAAGGGGATGGAGCATGTATAATGGAGATGTGCTTGTTACTCCTCATATGCTGACATAGTAGTGTTTGTGTAAAAATGGTATAAAGCCTGTATTGTGGATAATTGTTACTGTACCCACACTGCTTTGGGGTTGCTTTTAGGGGATGGTTTTATTCAGTGTGTATTTTGATCCTATAATAAATAAAAATATTTGCAATTATATACCCAAGTGTGGTTTAAGAGATGCCGTTTATCTTTATCTGGTAAAAGTAGCAAAACTAGCAGCCTGACCACCACCAGCATGTTCAGGCACATGGCAGCAAAGCACCCGACTTTGTGGAATGTACACCAGAGTTCAGGAGCAGTGTCTGCAAATGACATCGCTGCGTCTTCCACTGTTGTGCGTGCAAGATAATCCCTTGTCCATCCTGCATGTGAAGATGCCTCCTGTCCTTCACCTGTAGTTGCACAAGCAGAAATAGCACAATCATCAGCCACGTCCTTGTCCCAGTGCAGCGTTCAGTTATCCATACACCAATCTTTGGAACACAGGCGCAAATACGCTGCCAACTCCCCACATGCCACAGTTCTAAATGCACACATTTCGCGACTGATTGCGCTGGAAATGTTGCCTTTTAGGCTGGTGGAGACGGAAGCATTCCACGACCTGATGGCGGCGGCTGTCCCACGTTACTCGGTCTCCAGCCGCCACTATTTCTCCCAGTGTGATGTCCCCACATTACATAAGCACTAGTGATGAACGAGCATGCTCGCCACTACTTGGTACTCGCACGAGTATCACTGTACTCGGGCTACTCGGCGAGCACCGAGTAATCTTGCGATACTCGTGCTGTGCTCGTGGTCGTCATCTCTGCATGTTGGCGCTCTTTTGAGAGCCAGCCCACGTGCAGGGATTGGCTGGCAGACCACTGCAATGCCACAGCCCTGTTAGTTGTGGCATTGCAGTGATTGGCCGGCCTGCACAGCGTGACCGAGCCTTTATAAGACCCGGCCGCGCTGTGCTCGGCACACAGGCATCCAGACAGTGAGTATAGGGACAGTGTCTGCTGCTGCTTAGGGACAGATTTGCGGCCCTCATAGGTAGATCCGGAGCAGGGCTGCAAACTGCTGCTGAACTGACCACAGCAGTCCTTCTGAGGACTAATCTCGGAGGATATAGGCAGGGTGATCCAGATCGGAGTCCAAGCTTTTCTGTGACCATTACAGTCACCAGACTGTTGTACTTACAAGCTTGATCCAGGTTAGGACATAGGGACTAAAATCCTCATCTCCTGTGACCATTAGAGTCACCAGACTGGTGTACGTACTACCTTGATACAGGTTAGGGACTAAAATCCTCATCTCCTGTGACCATTAGAGTCACCAGACTGGTGTACGTACTACCTTGATACAGGTTAGGGACTAAAATCCTAATCTGTGACCATTAGAATCACCAGACTGGTGTACGTACTACCTTGATACAGGTTAGGGACTAAAATCCTCATCTCCTGTGACCATTAGAGTCACCAGACTGGTGTACATACTACCTTGATACAGGTTAGGGACTAAAATCCGAATCTCCTGTGATCTGAACAGTCACCAGACTGGTGTACGTCATACCTTGAAACAGGTTAGGGACTAAAATCCGAATCTCCTGTGACCTCTACAGTCACCAGACTGGTGTACGTCATACCTTGATACAGGTTAGGGACTAAAATCCGAATCTCCTGTCACCTCTACAGTCACCAGACTGGTGTACGTCATACCTTGATACAGGTTAGGGACTAAAATCCTAATCTCCTGTGATCTGAACAGTCACCTGACTCGTGTACGTCATACCTTGATACAGGTTAGGGACTAAAATCCTAATCTCCTGTCACCTCAACAGTCACCTGACTGGTGTACGTCATACCTTGATACAGGTTAGGGACTAAAATCCAAATCTCCTGTGACCTCTACAGTCACCAGACTGGTGTACGTCATACCTTGATACAGGTTAGGGACTAAAATCCTGATCTCCTGTCACCTCTACAGTCACCAGGCTGGTGTACGTCATACCTTGATACAGGTTAGGGACTAAAATCCTAATCTCCTGTCACCTCTACAGTCACCAGACTGGTGTACGTCATACCTTGATACAGGTTAGGGACTAAAATCCTAATCTCCTGTGACCTCTACAGTCACCAGACTGGTGTACGTCATACCTTGATACAGGTTAGGGACTAAAATCCGAATCTCCTGTGACCTCTACAGTCAACAGACTGGTGTACGTCATACCTTGATACAGGTTAGGGACTAAAATCCTAATCTCCTGTCACCTCTACAGTCACCAGACTGGTGTACGTCATACCTTGATACAGGTTAGGGAATAAAATCCTAATCTCCTGTCACCTCTACAGTCACCAGACTGGTGTACGTCATACCTTGATACAGGTTAGGGACTAAAATCCTAATCTCCTGTGACCTCTACAGTCACCAGACTGCTGTACGTCATACCTTGATACAGGTTAGGGACTAAAATCCGAATCTCCTGTACCTCTACAGTCACCAGACTGGTGACGTCATACCTGATACAGGTTAGGGACTAAAATCCTAATCTCCTGTCACCTTACAGTCACCAGACTGGTGTAGTCATACCTTGATACAGGTTAGGGACTAAAATCCTAATCTCCTGTCACCTCTACAGTCACCAGACTGGTGTACGTCATACCTTGATACAGGTTAGGGACTAAAATCCTAATCTCCTGTACCTTACAGTCACCAGACTGGTGTACGTCATACCTTGATACAGGTTAGGGACTAAAATCCTAATCTCCTGTGATCTCTACAGTCACCAGACTGGTGTACGTCATACCTTGATACAGGTTAGGGACTAAAATCCGAATCTCCTGTGACCTCTACAGTCACCAGACTGGTGTAGTCATACCTTGATACAGGTTAGGGACTAAAATCCTAATCTCCTGTACCTCTACAGTCACCAGACTGTGTACGTCATACCTTGATACAGGTTAGGACTAAAATCCTAATCTCCTGTACCTCTACAGTCACCAGACTGGTGTACGTCATACCTTGATACAGGTTAGGGACTAAAATCCTAATCTCCTGTCACTCTACAGTCACCAGACTGGTGTACGTCATACCTTGATACAGGTTAGGGACTAAATCAATCTCCTGTGACCTCTACAGTCACCAGACTGGTGTACGTCATACCTTGATATAGGTTAGGGACTAAAATCCTAATCTCCTGTGATCTGAACAGTCACCTGACTGGTGTACGTCATACATGATACAGGTAGGGACTAAAATCTGATCTCCTGTCACCTCTACAGTCACCAGACTGGTGTACGTCATACCTTGATACAGGTTAGGGACTAAAATCCTAATCTCCTGTCACCTTACAGTCACCAGACTGGTGTACGTCATACCTTGATACAGGTTAGGGACTAAAATCCTAATCTCCTGTGACCTCTACAGTCACCAGACTGGTGTACGTCATACCTTGATACAGGTTAGGGACTAAAATCCGAATCTCCTGTGACCTCTACAGTCACCAGATGGTGTACGTCATACCTTGATACAGGTTAGGGACTAAAATCTAATCTCCTGTCACCTCTACAGTCACCAGACTGGTGTACGTCATACCTTGATACAGGTTAGGGAATGAAATCTAATCTCCTGTCACCTCTACAGTCACCAGACTGGTGTACGTCTATACCTTGATAAGGTTAGGACTAAAATCTAATCTCCTGTGACCTCTACAGTCACCAGACTGGTGTACGTCATACCTTGATACAGGTTAGGGACTAAAATCGAATCTCCTGTGACCTTACAGTCACCAGATGGTGTACGTCATACCTTGATACAGGTTAGGGACTAAAATCCTAATCTCCTGTGATCTGAACAGTCACCTGACTGGTGTACGTCATACATGATACAGGTTAGGGCTAAAATCTAATCTCCTGTGACCTTACAGTCACCAGACTGGTGTACGTCATACCTTGATCAGGTTAGGGACTAAAATCCTAATCTCCTGTGATCTGAACAGTCACCAGACTGGTGTACGTCATACCTTGATACAGGTTAGGGACTAAAATCCTAATCTCCTGTCACTTACAGTCACCAGACTGGTGTAGTCATACCTTGATACAGGTTAGGGACTAAAATCCTAATCTCCTGTAATCTGAACAGTCACCTGACTGGTGTACGTCATACTTGATACAGGTTAGGGACTAAAATCTAATCTCCTGTCACCTCTACAGTCACCAGACTGGTGTACGTCATACCTTGATACAGGTTAGGGATAACATCCTAATCTCCTGTGACCTCTACAGTCACCAGACTGGTGTACGTCATACCTTGATACAGGTTAGGGACTAAAATCCTAATTCTCCTGTACCTCTACAGTCACCAGACTGGTGTACGTCATACCTTAATACAGGTTAGGGACTAAAATCCTAATCTCCTGTCACCTGTACAGTCACCAGACTGGTGTACGTCATACCTTGATACAGGTTAGGGACTAAAATCCTAATCTCTGTCACCTCTACAGTCACCAGACTGGTGTACGTCATACCTTGATACAGGTTAGGGACTAAAATCCTAATCTCCTGTGACTCTACAGTCACCAGACTGGTGTACGTCATTCCTTGATACAGGTTAGGGACTAAAATCCGTATTCTGTCACTACAGTCACCAGACTGGTGTACGTCATACCTTGATACAGGTTAGGGCTAAAATCCTAATCTCCTGTGCACTCTACAGTCACCAGACTGGTGTACGTCATACCTTGATACAGGTTAGGGACTAAAATCCTAATCTCCTGTGACCTCTACAGTCACCAGACTGGTGTACGTCATACCTTGATACAGGTTAGGGACTAAAATCCTAATCTCCTGTCACCTCTACAGTCCACCAGACTGGTGTACGTCATACCTTGATACAGGTTAGGGACTAAAATCCAATCTCCTGTGACCTCTACAGTCACCAGACTGGTGTACGTCATACCTTGATACAGGTTAGGGACTAAAATCCTAATCTCCTGTGATCTGAACAGTCACCTGACTGGTGTACGTCATACCCTTTATACAGGTTAGGGACTAAAATCCTAATCTCCTGTCACCTTAAAAGTCACCAGACTGGTGTACGTCATACCTTGATACAGGTTAGGGACTAAAATCCAATCTCCTGGACCTCTACAGTCACCAGACTGGTGTACGTCATACCTTGATACAGGTTAGGGACTAAAATCCTAATCTACTGTGACCTCTACAGTCACCAGACTGGTGTACGTCATACCTTGATACAGGTTAGGGACTAAAATCCTAATCTCCTGTCACTCTACAGTCACCAGACTGGTGTACGTCATACCTTGATACAGGTTAGGGACTAAAATCCAATCTCTGTCACCTATACAGTCACCAGATGTGTACGTCATACCTTGATACAGGTTAGGGACTAAAATCCTAATCTCCTGTCACCTCTACAGTCACCAGACTGGTGTCGTCATACCTTGATACAGGTTAGGGACTAAAATCTAATCTCCTGTGATCTACAGTCACCAGACTGGTGTACGTCATACCTTGATACAGGTTAGGGACTAAAATCCTAATCTCTGTCACTCTGAACAGTCACCAGACTGGTGTACGTCATACCTTGATACAGGTTAGGGACTAAAATCCTAATCTTCCTGTCACTCTACAGTCACCAGACGGTGTAGTCATACCTTGATACAGGTTAGGGACTAAAATCCTAATCTCCTGTACTCTACAGTCACCAGACTGGTGTACGTCATACCTTGATACAGGTTAGGGACTAAAATCCTAATCTCCTGTACTCTGACAGTCACCAGATGGTGTACGTCATACCTTGATACAGGTTAGGGACTAAAATCCTAATCTCCTGTGATCTAACAGTCACCAGACTGGTGTACGTCATACCTTGATACAGGTTAGGGACTAAAATCCTAATCTCCTGTCACCTCTACAGTCACCAGACTGGTGTACGTCATACCTTGATACAGGTTAGGGACTAAAATCCTAATCTCCTGTACCTGTACAGTCACCAGACTGGTGTACGTCATACCTTGATACAGGTTAGGGACTAAAATCCTAATCTCCTGTCACCTCTACAGTCACCAGACTGGTGTACGTCATACCTTGATACAGGTTAGGGACTAAACATCCTAATCTCCTGTGACCTCTACAGTCACCAGACTGGTGTACGTCATACCTTGATACAGGTTAGGGACTAAAATCCTAATCTCCTGTCACCTCTACAGTCACCAGACTGGTGTACGTCATACCTTGATACAGGTTAGGGACTAAAATCCTAATCTCCTGTCACACTTACAGTCACCAGACTGGTGTACGTCATACCTTGATACAGGTTAGGGACTAAAATCCTAATCTCCTGTCACCTCTACAGTCACCAGACTGGTGTACGTCATACCTTGATACAGGTTAGGGACTAAAATCCTAATCTCCTGTGACCTCTACAGTCACCAGACTGGTGTACGTCATCCTTGATACAGGTTAGGGACTAAAATCCAATCTCCTGTCACCTCTACAGTCACCAGACTGGTGTACGTCATACCTTGATACAGGTTAGGGACTAAAATCCTAATCTCCTGTGACCTCTACAGTCACCAGACTGGTGTACGTCATACCTTGATACAGGTTAGGGACTAAAATCCTAATCTCCTGTGACTATACAGTCACCTGACTGGTGTACGTTCATACCTTGATACAGGTTAGGGACTAAAATCCTAATCTCCTGTGACCTCTACAGTCACCAGACTGGTGTACGTCATACCTTGATACAGGTTAGGGACTAAAATCCTAATCTCCTGTGACTCTACAGTCACCAGACTGTGTACGTCATACCTTGATACAGGTTAGGGACTAAAATCCTAATCTCCTGTGACCTCTACAGTCACCAGATGGTGTCGTCATACCTTGATACAGGTTAGGGACTAAAATCCTAATCTCCTGTGATCTAACAGTCACCTGACTGGTGTACGTCATACCTTGTACAGGTTAGGACTAAAATCCTAATCTCTGTGATCTGAACAGTCACTGACTGGTGTACGTATCCTTGTACAGGTTGGGACTAAATCCTATTCTGTGACTTACGTCACGATGGTGTACGTCATACCTTGATACAGGTTAGGGACTAAAATCATCTGTGATACGTCACCCTGTGTACGTCTACTTGAACAGGTTAGGGCAAATCCGACTCTGTGACCTCTACTGTACGAGTGTACGTCATCTTGATACAGGTTAGGGACTAAAATCCTAATCTCTGTGATCTGAACAGTACCTGCTGGTGCACACTGCATTGGACTAAATCAATCTCCTGTGATACAGTCCCCGATTTCATCTTGATACAGGTTAGGGACTAAAATCCTAATCTCCTGTGACCTTCTACAGTCACCAGACTCGTGTACGTCATACCTTGATACAGGTTAGGGACTAAAATCCTAATCTCCTGTCACCTCTACAGTCACCAGACCGGTGTACATCATACCTTGATACAGGTTAGGGACTAAAATCCGAATCTCCTGTGACCTCTACAGTCACCAGACTGGTGTACGTCATACTTGATACAGGTTAGGACTAAAATCCTAATCTCCTGTGACCTCTACAGTCACCAGACTGGTGTACGTCATACCTTGATACAGTTTAGGACTAAAATCCTAATCTCCTGTCACCTCTACAGTCACCAGACAGTTGTCGCTCTATACAGGCAAAATGCGCAGGGCGTTGGCAAGGGCGTTGGCAAGGAACAAGGAAGTGGACGTGATGGTGGTGCAGGCAGAGGCCGAGGTCATGTGCAAGCACTAATTTCGCAACAACAAAGGGCCACATCTCCTCGCTCGCACGTCCTGTCCCAAATTCTTGGGGCCCACAGCAGTACACCGCTGTTGAACCAAGACCAGTGTCAACAGGTTGTTACTTGGATAGCGGATAATTCTTCAAGTCAGATGGGCACCTCCACAAAAACCCTGTCTTCCACACGGTCAACTGTCAGTAGCCGTGATACTGCACCGCACATTTCCCAACCTGATCCTCTTTCCTACCACCAGGCCGAGTATACGTCCACGGACATTACTGATCCCACACTAGGACACTCGGAAGAGCTGTTCACGTATCCATTCGCTGAATCTGGCCTGTCGCCACCTCCTCTTGAAGTGGGTGATGAGGAGATGGTATGTACAGATGCCCAAATATTTGAGCAGCCACGTTCTGACGAACGGAACGTTGGCAAAGTGTCTCAACAAGGGGTGGACGATGATGAGACACAATTGCCAGGAAGTCAGGAGGAGGATCAGGGTGCGGAAGAGGAAGACGACGTGGTGGACGATCCAGTAGCTGACCCAACATGGCAGGAGGATATGCAGAGCGAGGACAGCAGTGCACAGGGGGAGGGAGGCGTAGCATCCCAGCAGTACGAAGCAGGGTCGCGTCCGCAAGCAGAAGGCAGGCAACCGTTCCCCGGAACAACAACACGACTCAAGGTGCCTGTGCAAATGTTCGGTCTTTCCGAGTATGGGAGTTTTTTAAGTTGGCTCCAGAAGACTCTAAAAAGGCCATTTGCCACACCTGCCATGCCAGTATCAGCAGGGGTACGAAAACTAGCAGCCTGACCACCACCAGCATGATCAGGCACATGTCAGCCAAGCACCCGACTTTGTGGGAAGTACAACAGAGTCGAGGAGCGGTGCTTGCTGATGTCACTGCTACGTCGTCGCCTGTTGTGCGTGCGAGCCAATCCCCTGTCCATGCTGGCCGTGAACAAGCCTCCGGCCCTGCACCTGAAGTTGCCCACGCACAAATACACCACCATCAAGCACGTCCTTGTCCCAGCGCAGCGTTCAATTATCCATTCAGCAAACATTTGAACGCAGGCACAAATACGCTGCCAACGCCCCACATGCCACAGTCCTGAATGATCACATTTCGCGACTCATAGCACTAGAAATGTTGCCTTTCCGGCTGGTGGAGACGGACGCATTCCGCGACCTGATGGCGGCTGCTGTCCCACGTTACTCGGTCCCCAGCCGCCACTATTTCTCCAGATGTGCCGTCCAAGCATTGCATAACCACGTGTCCAACAGCATCACACGTGCCCTGAACAATGCTGTTTCAGCCAAAGTCCACCTAACAACAGACACGTGGACAAGTGCTTGTGGGCAAGGCCGCTGCATCTCCTTGACGGCACACTGGATTAATATTGTGGAGGCTGGGACCCAGTCTGAGCGAGGGACGGAACACGTCCTTCCCACAGCAAGGATAGCAGGCCCTACCTCTGTCAGGGTTTCACCGACACTCTACAGCTCCGGAATGTCATGCTCCTCAGCCTCCTCCTCCTGCGCATCCTCATCCACTGTACTCTCCACACCAGTCCCAGGCTGGAAGCACTGCAGCACTGCCTCTGCAAAGCGGCAACAGGCTGTGCTGAAGCTAGTCTGCATAGGTGACAAACCCCACAATGCAGAAAAGGTGTGGACAGCTCTGAAACAGCAGGCAGATCACTGGCCCACACCTCTGAACCTAAAGCCAGGAAAGGTCGTGTGTGACAATAGCCGGAACCTGGTGGCAGCTTTGAGGCGAGGCCAGCTGACGCATGTTGCATGCGTGGCCCATGTGCTCAACCTGGTGGTTCAGAGGTTGGTAAAGTCATACCTAGAGGTGTCTGACCTGCTGGTAAAAGTTTGCCGTCTGTCTGCACATTTTCGCAAGCCACCTGCTGCTTCAGCCGGCCTTGCCGGCTTTCAGCGCCGTTTGCGTCTTCTGGCCCAAAGACTGGTGTGTGATGTCCCCACGCATTGGAATTCAACTCTGCACATGTTGGTCAGGATATGTGAGCAGAAGAGGGCAGTTGTGGACTACCTGCATCACCTAAGCCGTCCGGAAATGGGTCAAACTCCACACATAACACCTGAGGAGTGGAGATGGATGTCGGACCTATGTACCGTCCTCCAAAACTTTGAGGACTCCACCAAGATGGTGAGCGGCGATGACGCCATTATTAGCGTCACCATACCACTACTCTGCCTTCTAAAACGGTCTCTGCTGAAAATCAAAGAGGATGCATTGCAGGCCGAGCGCGATGACTTTGAGCAAGAAACAGTAGTGGGTGTGGGTGAAAACACACAGCCCAGCCTCATCTCATCACAACGTGCAGTGGAGGACTATAACGAGGAGGAGGAGGATGAAGACATGGAGCAACTCTCTGGCCAAATTGAGGATATGACATGCACACCAATCATACCCTCGATTCAGCGTGGCTGGCCAGAGGACAGGGGAGATGAGAAGGAGGAGAAGGAGGAGGAGGAGGACAGCATGTTCAGTCATCGTGTTGGTCTGGATACTGAAGTGATGGCTGTTAAGAGTCTGGCGCACATGGCTGACTTTATGGTAAGCTGCCTGGCTCGTGACCCTCGCGTTCAGAACATCTTGGCCGACAATCAGTACTGGTTGGCAACACTATTAGACCCACGCTACAAGGAGAACTTTATGTCTCTCATTCCGGAGGCGGAGAGGTCAGCCAAAATGCAGCCGTTCCACAGGGCCATAGTCACGGAAGAAGGCAAATCATTCCCCTCACAAAACGCTAGCGGCATAGGTCAGGATTCGGTGGACAACCAAGGCGTACGGCCGAGAGGGGCACAAGTCCAATCCGCCAGGGGTAGGGGAACTGTCTTTACGATGTGGGACAGTTTTCTCAGCCCCTCACGTACCACAGCCCCTGAGGTGCGGGGTAGTGCCACCAGAAATGCTAAGTTTGGGCAGATGCTGAAGGAGTACCTTGCAGATCGAACAACTGTACTGCGAGATTCCTCTGTGCCTTTCAATTATTGCGTCTCCAAGCTGGACACGTGGCATGAATTGGCCATCTACGCCTTGGAAGTCCTGGCCTGCCCTGCCGCTAGCGTTTTATCAGAACGTGTTTTCAGTGCTGCAGGTGGAATCATTACTGATAAACGCACCCGCCTGTCAACTGAAAATGCTGACAGGCTGACTCTGATCAAGATGAACAAAGGTTGGATTGGGCCAGACTTCACCACACCACCAGCAAATGACAACTGAATGAAAATTTTGTTATGTGAATTTGCCATGTACCTCCACTCACCCATGGGTACACACTTCTGGACTTTGGCTATTCGCTGGACTGCTCCTCCTTCTCCTCATGTGCCACCATGATGACCGTTACAATAGTTAGGCTGTTGTTTGAGGTGTACCCGCAGTGCTAAATTTTTTCGCCCATTCTTTTAGAATGAGCATTACAACGACAGGAGACCCGCTCCTTTTCAATGAGAAAAATGTTTTGAGGCCCTCCTGCACGTCTCTATCCAGGGACAATGTGGAGCCTCCCAATTTTTGGCTGCCCTGGCCAAAGGGCAATACTACAATACACCCACTTGAGGGTTACAGGCCCTCCTGCATGTCTGTATCCAGGCTCATTGTTGAAACTCCCAATTTTTGGCTGCCCTGCCAAAGGGCAATACTATAATACACCCACTTGAGGGTTACAGGCCCTCCTGCATGTCTGTATCCAGGCTCATTGTTGAACCTCCCAATTTTTGGCTGCCCTGCCAAAGGGCAATACTATAATACACCCACTTGAGGTTTACAGGCACTCCTGCATGTCTGTATCCAGGGTCATAGTTGAACCTCCCAATTTTTGGCTGCCCTGCCAAATGGCAATACTATAATACACCCACTTGAGGGTTACAGGCCCTCCTGCATGTCTGTATGCAGGCTCATTGTTGAACCTCCCAATTTTTGGCTGCCCTGGCCAAAGGGCAATACTACAATACACCCACTTGAGGTTTACAGGCCCTCCTGCATGTCTGTATCCAGGGTCATTGTTGAACCTCTCAATTTTTGGCTGCCCTGCCAAAGGGCAATACTACAATACACCCACTTTAGGTTTACAGGCCCTCCTGCATGTCTGTATGCATGGGTCATTGTTGAACCTCCCAATTTTTGGCTGCCCTGGCCAAAGGGCTATACTACTATATACCCGCTTCAGGTTTACAGGCCCTCCTGCATGTCTGTATCCAGGGTCATAGTTGAACCTCCCAATTTTTGGCTGCCCTGCCAAAGGGCTATACTACAATACACCCACTTGAGGGTTACAGGCCCTACTACATGTCTGTATGCATGGGTCATTGTTGAACCTCCCAATTTTTGGCGGCCCTGGCCAAAGGGCTATACTACAATACACCCACTTGAGGGTTACAGGCCCTACTACATGTCTGTATGCATGGGTCATTGTTGAACCTACCAATTTTTGGCTGCCCTGGCCAAAGGGCTATACTACAATACACCCACTTGAGAGTTACAGGCCCTACTACATGTCTGTATGCATGGGTCATTGTTGAACCTCCCAATTTTTGGCTACCCTGTCCAAAGGGCTATACTACAATACACCCACGTGAGGGTTACAGGCCCTACTACATGTCGGTATGCATGGGTCATTGTTGAACCTCCCAATTTTTGGCTGCCCTGGCCAAAGGGCTATATACTACTATACACCCACTTCAGGTTTACAGGCCCTCATGCACATCTCTATCCAGGGGCATTGGTGAACCTCCAAATTTTGGACTGCCCTGGCAAAGGAAAATACTACAATAGACCCAGTTCCTCAAAATGGGCACATTATTTCAAGACAGGGCTTCATGTACGTCTCTTCTCAGGGACATCGGAGTGCCGCACAATGTTTTCACGTAAAATGTTTCATGTAATCACAAAAAGTAACATACATCAGCTGTATCTCACTATTGGGTATGTGCCCTTAACATTTCCACCCTAAATATTCATTTTGGTATCATTTTGGAAGGTTTTCTGGTGACTCCGTAAAATTGGCGTGAAACTCGGACAAGATTGTTCACAGCTGTGACTTTTGAGTAAGAAATGCTTCCAGGGGTCTTTCCCATGGTGTTGCCATGTCATTTGAGCACTCTTCTGAGACTTTTGTGACATTTTTAGGGTTTTTCCATGCTGCCGGCAGTCATTTCATAAAAATACTCGTGTCTCCCATAGGATAACATTGGGCTCGGTACTCGGGCCGAGTACACAAGTATCTCGGGATGCACGGCCCGAGTTTCGAGCACCCGAGCATTTTAGTACTCGCTCATCACTAATAAGTAGTGATGAGCGAGCATGCTCGCCACTACTCGGTACTCGCACGAGTATCACTGTACTCGGGCTACTCGGCGAGCACCGAGTAATCTCGCGATACTCGTGCTGTGCTCGTGGTCGTCATCTCTGCATGTTGGCGCTCTTTTGAGAGCCAGCCCACGTGCAGGGATTGGCTGGCAGACCACTGCAATGCCACAGCCCTGTTAGTTGTGGCATAGCAGTGATTGGCCGCCCTGCACAGCGTGACCGAGCCTTTATAACTCCCGGCGCGCTGTGCTCGGCACACAGCCATCCAGACAGTGAGTGTAGGGAGAGTGTCTGCTGCTGCTTAGGGACAGATTTGCGGCCCTTATAGGTAGATCCGGAGCAGGGCTGCAAACTGCTGCTGACCACAACAGTCCTTCTCAGGACTAATCTAGGAGGATATAGGCAGGGTGATCCAGATCGGAGTCCAAGCTTTCCAGTGACCAGAACAGTCCTTCTCAGGACTAATCTAGGAGGATATAGGCAGGGTGATACAGATCGGAATCCAAGCTTTTCTGTGACCATTAGAGTCACCAGACTGTTGCACTTACTACCTTAATACAGGTTAGGGACTAAAATCCTCTCCTGACACCATTACAGTCACCAGACTGTTGTACTTACTACCTTGATACAGGTTAGGGACTAAAATCCTCTCCTGAAACCATTACAGTCACCAGACTGTTGTACTTACTACCTTGATACAGGTTAGGGACTAAAATCCTCTCCTGACACCATTACAGTCACCAGACTGTTGTACTTACTACCTTGATACAGGTAAGGGACTAAAATCCTCTCCTGAAACCATTACAGTCACCAGACTGTTGTAATTACTACCTTCATACAGGTTAGGGACTAAAATCCTAATCTCTTGTGATCTGAACAGTCACCAGACTGGTGTACGTCATACCTTGATACAGGTTAGGGCCTAAAATCCTAATCTCCTGTCACCATTACAGTCACCAGACTGGTGTAATTACTACCTTGATACAGGTTAGGGACTAAAATCCTAATCTCCTGTCACCATTACAGTCACCAGACTGTTGTACTTACTACCTTGATACAGGTTAGGGACTAAAATCCTCTCCTGACACCATTACAGTCACCAGACTGTTGTACTTACTACCTTGATACAGGTTAGGGACTAAAATCCTCTCCTGACACCATTACAGTCACCAGACTGTTGTACTTACTACCTTGATACAGGTTAGGGACTAAAATCCTCTCCTGAAACCATTACAGTCACCAGACTGTTGTAATTACTACCTTCATACAGGTTAGGGACTAAAATCCTAATCTCTTGTGATCTGAACAGTCACCAGACTGGTGTACATCATACCTTGATACAGGTTAGGGCCTAAAATCCTAATCTCCTGTCACCATTACAGTCACCAGACTGGTGTAATTACTACCTTGATACAGGTTAGGGACTAAAATCCTAATCTCCTGTCACCATTACAGTCACCAGACTGTTGTACTTACTACCTTGATACAGGTTAGGGACTAAAATCCTCTCCTGACACCATTACAGTCACCAGACTGTTGTACTTACTACCGTGATACAGGTTAGGGACTAAAATCCTCTCCTGACACCATTACAGTCACCAAATTGTTGTACTTACTACCTTGATACAGGTTAGGGACTAAAATCCTCTCCTGACACCATTACAGTCACCAGACTGTTGTACTTACTACCTTGATACAGGTTAGGGACTAAAATCCTCTCCTGAAACCATTACAGTCACCAGACTGTTGTAATTACTACCTTCATACAGGTTAGGGACTAAAATCCTAATCCCTTGTGATCTGAACAGTCACCAGACTGGTGTACGTACTACCTTGATACAGGTTAGGGACTAAAATCCTAATCTCCTGTGATCTGACCAGTCACCAGACTAGTGTACGTCATATCTTGATACAGGTTAGGGCCTAAAATCCTAATCTCCTGTCACCATTACAGTCACCAGACTGGTGTAATTACTGCCTTGATACAGGTTAGGGACTAAAATCCTAATCTCCTGTGATCTGATCAGTCACCAGACTGGTGTACATCATACCTTGATACAGGTTAGGGCCTAAAATCCTAATCTCCTGTCACCATTACAGTCACCAGACTGGTGTAATTACTACCTTGATACAGGTTAGGGACTAAAATCCTAATCTCTTGTGATCTGAATAGTCACCAGACTGGTGTACGTACTACCTTGATACAGGTTAGGGACTAAAATCCTAATCTCCTGTGATCTGACCAGTCACCAGACTGGTGTACGTCATACCTTGATACAGGTTAGGGCCTTAAATCCTAATCTCCTGTCACCATTACAGTCACCAGACTGTTGTACTTACTACCTTGATACAGGTTAGGGACTAAAATCCTCTCCTGACACCATTACAGTCACCAGAATGTTGTACTTACTACCTTGATAGAAGTTAGGGACTAAAATCCTCTCCTGACACCATTACAGTCACCAGACTGTTGTACTTACTACCTTGATACAGGTTAGGGACTAAATCCTAATCTCCTGTGATCTGACCAGTCACCAGACTGTTGTAATTACTACCTTGATACAGGTTAGGGACTAAAATCCTAATCTTTTGTGATCTGAACAGTCACCAGACTGGTGTACGTACTACCTTGATACAGGTTAGGGACTAAAATCCTAATCTTCTGTGATCTGACCAGTCACCAGACTGGTGTACGTCATACCTTGATACAGGTTAGGGCCTAAAATCCTAATTTCCTGTCACCATTACAGTCACCAGACTGGTGTAATTACTACCTTCATACAGGTTAGGGACTAAAATCCTCTCCTGAAACCATTACAGTCACCAGACTGTTGTACTTACTACCTTAATACAGGTTAGGGACTAAAATCCTCTCCTGAAACCATTACAATCACCAGACTGTTGTACTTACTACCTTGATACAGGTTAGGGACGAAAATCCTAATCTCCTGTGATCTGACCAGTCACCAGACTGGTGTACGTCATACCTTGATACAGGTTAGGGACTAAAATCCTAATCTCCTGTCACCATTACAGTCACCAGACTGGTGTAATTACTAACTTGATACAGGTTAGGGACTAAAATCCTCTCCTGAAACCATTACAGTCACCAGACTGTTGTACTTACTACCTTAATACAGGTTAGGGACTAAAATCCTCTCCTGAAACCATTACAGTCACCAGACTGTTGTACTTACTACCTTGATACAGGTTAGGGCCTAAAATCCTAATCTCCTGTCACCATTACAGTCACCAGACTGTTGTCGCTGTATACAAGCAAAATGCGCAATGGCGTTGGCAAGGAACAATGAAGTGAACGTGATGGTGGTGCAGGCAGAGGCCGAGGTCGTGTGCAAGCACTAACAACAAAGCAACAACAAAGGGGCACATCTACTCGCTGACACGTCCTGTCCCAAATTCTTGGGGCCCGCTCCAGTACACCGCTCTTGAATCAACACCTGTGTCAACAGGTTGTTACTTGGATTGCGGATAATGCTTCAAGTCAGATTGGCACCTCCACCAACACCCTGTCTTCCACACGGTCAAGCGTCAGTAGCCGGGATACTGCACCGCACATTTCCCAAACTGATCCCCCTTCCTACCACCAGGCTGAGTACACGTCCACGGACATTACTAATCCCACACTTGGATACTCGGAAGTCTAGAAGTGTGTACCCATGGGTGAGTGGAGGTACATGGCAAATTCCCATAACAAAATTTAAATTCATTTGTCATTTGTTGGTGGTGTGGTGAAGTCTGGCCCAATGCAACCCTTGTTCATCTTGATCAGAGTCAGCCTGTCAGCATTTTTAGTTGACAGGCGGGTGCGTTTATCAGTAATGATTCCACCCGCGGCACTGAAAACACGCTCGGACAAAACGCTAGCGGCAGGGCAGGCCAGGACTTCCAAGGTGTAGAGAGCCAATTCATGCCACGTGTCCAGCTTGGAGACCCAATAATTGTAAGGCACAGAGGAATCTCGCAGTACAGTTGTTCGATCTGCAAGGTACTCCTTCAGCATCTGCCCAAACTTAGCATTTCTTGTGGCACTACCCCGCACCTCAGGGGCTGTGGTACGTGAGTGGCTGAGAAAACTGTCCCACATCGTAAAGACTGTTCCACTACCTCTGGCGGATTGGACTTGTGCCCTTCTCGGCCGTACGCCTTGGTTCTTCACTGATTCCTGACCTATGCTGCTAGCGTTTTGTGAGGGGAATGATTTGTCTACTTCCGTGACTATGGCCTTCTGGAACTGCTGCATTTTGGCTGACATCTCCTCCTCCGGAATGAGAGACATAAAGTTCTCCTTGTAGCGTGGGTCTAAGAGTGTTGCCAAACAGTACTGATTGTCGGCCAAGATGTTCTGAACGCGAGGGTCACGAGCCAGGCAGCTTACCATAAAGTCAGCCATGTGCGCCAGACTCTTAACAGCCATCACTTCAGTATCCAGACCAACACGATGACTGAACATGCTGTCCTCCTCCTCCTCCTCATCTCCCCTGTCCTCTGGCCAGCCACGCTGAATCGAGGGTATGACTGGTGTGCATGTCATATCCTCAATTTGGCCAGAGAGTTGCTCCATATCTTCATCCTCCTCCTCCTCGTCATAGTCCTCCACTGCACGTTGTGATGAGATGAGGCTGGGCTGTGTGTTTTCACCCACACCCACTACTGTTTCTTGCTCCAAGTCATCGCGCTCGGCCTGCAATGCATCCTCTTTGTTTTTCAGCAGAGACCGTTTTAGAAGGCAGAGTAGTGGTATGGTGACGCTCATAATGGCGTCATCGCCGCTCACCATCTTGGTGGAGTTCTCAAAGTTTTGGAGGACGGGACATAGGTCGGACATCCATCTCCACTCCTCAGGTGTTATGTCTGGAGTTTGACTTATTTCCCGACGGCTTAGGTGATGCAGGTAGTCAACAACTGCCCTCTTCTGCTCACATATCCTGACCAACATGTGCAGAGTTGAATTCCAACGCGTGGGGACATCACACACCAGTCTTTGGGCCAGAAGACGCAAACGGCGCTGAAAGCCGGCAAGGCCGGCTGAAGCAGCAGGTGACTTGTGAAAATGTGCAGACAGACGGCGAACTTTTACCAGCAGTTCAGACAGCTCTGGGTATGACTTTAGAAACCTCTGAACCAACAGGTTGAGCACATGGCCCACGCATGGAACATGCGTCAGCTGGCCTCGCCTCAAAGCTGCCCCCAGGTTCCGGCCATTGTCACACACGACCTTTCCTGGCTTTAGGTTCAAATCGTGCCTGGAATCATTTATGGACACAGAATCCTCCTGTTTGTCAGCAACATCTGACAGGGAAGTAATAGACTCTGAATGCTTTCCTTGAGACTTGTACTATGCTTTAATGCTCTGATGTCCTTGGTTGTTTGCGTTGCACTCTGCAACTTACATTTACGTTATCCTGTTGATGCACTAACTTGTATGAAGCAATACAAGAGCTGCTTAAGAAGCGTATGTCTCATGTGTCTCATTATACCCATGCATTAGACTCTATATAGACTGTATCATATATGACAGTCGGGTGCTTGGCTGACATGTGCCTGATCATGCTGGTGGTGGTCAGGCTACTAGTTTTCGTAACCCTGTTGAAGCTGGCATGGCAGGTGTTGCAAATGGCCTTTTTAGAGTCATCTGGAGCCAACTTAAGATACTGCCAGACTCGGGAAGACCTAACATTTGCACAGGCACCTTGTGTCGTGTTGTTGTTCTGGGGAACGGTTACCTGCCTTCTGCCTGCGGACCCGACCCTGCTTCGTACTGCCTGTTGGGATGCTACGCCTCCCTCCCCCTGTGCACTGCTGTCCTCGCTCTGCATATCCTCCTGCCAGGTTGGGTCAGCTACTGGATCATCCACCACGTCGTCTTCCTCTTCCTTGGCTAATCGCTGGACTGCTCCTCCTTCTCCTCATGTGCCACCATGATGACCGTTACAATACTTAGGCTGTTGTTTCAGGTATACCCCCAGTGGTAAATTTTTACGCCCATTCTTTTTGAATGGGCATTACAACGACCGGATACCTGCTCCTTTTCAATGGAAAAAATGTTTTGAGGCCCTCCTGCTCGTCTCTATCCAGGGACAATGTGGAGCCTCCCAATTTTTGGCTGCCCTGCCAAAGAGCTATACTACAATACACCCACTTGAGGTTTACAGGCCCTCCTGCATGTCTGTATGCATGGGTCATTGTTGAACCTCCAAATTTTTGGCTGCCCTGACCAAAGGGCTATACCACAATACACCCACTTGAGAGTTACAGGCCCTACTACATGTCTGTATGCATGGGTCATTGTTGAACCTCCCAATTTTTGGCTGCCCTGGCCAAAGGCCTATACTACAATACACCCACTTGAGGGTTACAGGCCCTACTACATGTCTGTATGCATGGGTCATTGTTGAACCTCCCAATTTTTGGCTGCCCTGACCAAAGGGCTATACTACAATACACTTACTTGAGGGTTACAGGCCCTACTTCATGTCTGTATGCATGGGTCATTGTTGAACCTCCCAATTTTTGGCTGCCCTGGCCAAAGGACTATACTACAATACACCCAGTTCTTGTTTACAGGCCCTCCTGCACGTCTCTATCCAGGGATTATGAGGAGCCTCCCAATTTTTGGCTGCCCTGGCCAAAGGGCTATACTACAATACACCCAGTTCTTGTTTACAGGCCCTCCTGCACGTCTCTATCCAGGGACAATGAGGAGCCTCCCAATTTTTGGCTGCCCTGGCCAAAGGGCTATACTACAATACACCCAGTTCTTGTTTACAGGCCCTCCTGCACGTCTCTATCCAGGGACAATGAGGAGCCTCCCAATTTTTGGCTGCCCTGGCCAAAGGCCTATACTACGGTACACCCACTTGTGGGTTACAGGCCCTACTACATGTCTGTATGCATGGGTCATTGTTGAACCTCCCAATTTTTGGCTGCCCTGACCAAAGGGCTATACTACAATACACCCACTTGAGGGTTACAGACCCTACTACATGTCTGAATGCATGGGTCATTGTTGAACCTCCTAATTTTTGGCTGCCCTGGCCAAAGGGCTATACTACAATACACCCACTTGAGGGTTACAGGCCCTACTACATGTCTGTATGCATTGGTCATTGTTGAACCTCCCAATTTTTGGCTGCCCTGGCCAAAGGACTATACTACAATACACCCAGTTCTTGTTTACAGGTCCTCCTGCACGTCTCTATCCAGGGACAATGAGGAGCCTCCCAATTTTTGGCTGCCCTGGCCAAAGGCCTAGACTACAATACACCCACTTGAGGGTTACAGGCCCTACTACATGTCTGTATGCATGGGTCATTGTTGAACCTTTCAATTTTACCGCATAAAGTGAGGCGCTTTTCTGATTGGTCGCTGTGTGCTGGCGCCGACCAATCAGATTAGCGCCTCACTTCCCATAGAGATAGAATGGACGATTTTTCCTCCATTCTATCTCTATGGGAAGTGAGGCGCTATTCTGATTGGTCGGCGGCAGCACACAGCGACCAATCAGAATAGCGCCTCACTTTCCATAAAGAATAATAGCGGTGTTTCAAGCGAAGTATAGCCGGGCCCTTGGTTCTATTTTCGGCCACGGGTCTCGGCTTTCGTCGGTCGTCGCCGGGGCGGGAGACTCGCAATGGCCGCTCCGCGGCCATTGCTCGCGCCCCTGCAACGGCTCGCAATGGCCGCTTCGCAGCCATTCCGAGTCTCCCGCCCCGGCGACGACCGACGAAAGCCGAGACCCTTGGCCGAAAATAGAACTAAGGGACCGGCTATACTTCGCTTGAAACACCGCTATTATTCTCTATGGGAAGTGAGGCGCTATTCTGATTGGTCGCTGTGTGCTGCCGCCGGTCTCGGCTTTCGACGTCTATCTATCTATGTATCTATCTATCTATCTATCTATCTATCTATCTATCTATGTATCTATTTCTATCTATCTATCTATGTATCTATTTCTTTTTATCTATCTATGTATCTATTTCTTTCTATCTATCTATCTATGTATCTCTATCTATCTATCTATCTATCTATCTATTTCTATCTATCTATTTCTATCTATCTATGTATCTATTTCTTTCTATCTATCTATCTATCTATCTATCTATCTATCTATCTATCTATTTCTATCTATCTATGTATCTATTTCTTTCTATCTATCTATCTATCTATTTCTATCTATCTATCTATCTATTTCTATCTATCTATCTATGTATCTATATCTATCTATCTATCTATCTATCTGTCTATCTATCTATCTATGTATCTATATCTATATCTATCTATTTATATCTATATCTATCTATCTATATCTATATCTATCTATCTATCTATATCAATCTATATCTATCTATATCTATCTATGGCGAAGCGGCCATTGCGAGCCGTTGCAGGGGCTCCCGCCCCGGCGACGACCGACAAGCGCCGAGCGCCGTGCCCAAAAATAGAACCAAGGGCCCGGCCATGAATTCCTCTAAACACCGCTATGCATCCCTATGGGAAGTGAGGCGCTATGCTGATTGGTCAGCGCACCACACAGCGACCAATCAGCATAGCGCCTCACTTTCAGCGGTAAATTTGAAACTCAAAGTCGTCCATTATATCTCTATGGGAAGTGAGGCGCTATTCTCATTGGTCGCTGTGTGCTGCCGGCGACCAATCAGAATAGCGCCTCACTTTCACCGGTAAATTTGAAACTCAAAGTCGTCCATTATATCTCTATGGCAAGTGAGGTGCTATTCTTATTGGTCGCTGTGAGCTGCCGGCGACCAATCAGAATAGCGCCTCACTTCCCATACAGATAGAATGGACGACTTTGAGTTTCAAATTTACTACTGAAAGTCAGGCGCTATGCTGATTGGTCGCCGTCAGCACACAGCGACCAATGAAAATAGCGCCTCACTTCCCATAGACATATAATGGACGACTTTGAGTTTCACATTTACCCATGAAAGTGAGGCGCTATTCTCATTGGTCGCCGGCAGCACACAGCGACCAATGAGAATAGCGCATCACTTAAAGCGGTAAATGTGAAATTCAAAATATTCCATGTATTTGAAGTATGGCGCCATACAGCGCGGCGCTCTTCTGATTGGTCGCCGCCTTCAGCGCGCCGAACAATCGGAATAGCGGCGGCCGCTATGCCGCCATATTTGAAATATACTGAGTAAACTATACACAGATTCTAGAATCCCGATGCAATCGCATCGGGCTCACAGCTAGTTGTAGATATGGGGAATCAAAAAAGAGGAACGTTATCTCTCTTCACAAATAAGTAAGGACCAGTAGGGATAGCCGCTGAGGAGCGGGGACACTATTCGGGTTTTTAGGTGAAAACTCCGCTGTTAGGCAGGGGGAGATAGGGAGAGAACAGGGCGACCCACCCCTCTCTTCCCCCCTTTTACAAGGTTACACTGTGTGTGTAGGATCATAACTGATCCTAGTTTTAATAAAAACAATAAAGGTTATATTTTAGTAGGTACTACCTTTGCTGTAAAGAAATTGAACAGGTGTATCCAGTATCAAACATATTTTGAGAGAATTCTTTTAAATGGATCCAGCGGGCTAAGGGCCAGGGGCGGACCCAGACTGTAGTGGGCCCCGGTGCAAGAATTTTTCGGGGGCCCCCCCCCCTCATAGTGGCAACAAAGCAATATAAACATACAGCCCAGCACAGCCACCAGGCAATATATACAGTCAGTGCTTTTTTTGTAAAAAAATATTTCCTGGTACGCATTCCCCGAGGCGAGAGCCGGGGGGTGCTGTCAGGCGCCGGCCGAGTTTGGGGAGTGGGGGAGGGGTGCAGCCCTACGTCTCGTCATTCACTTCTGATCACTCCATCCATCCATCCCCATGTTCCCTCCATCCTCCTGCATCCTCCATTCTCCATCCCCCTGGTCTCTCCATCCTCCATTCCCCTGGTCTTTCCATCCTCCATCCCCCTGCTCCTTCCATTGATGTACTATTGATGAATGTTTTTGTAGAGATGGTGGTTCTGATACATTTCAGTACTGATGAGGGTTGTGATGTTTAGAACCACCATCTCTAGAAAAACATTCATCAATAGTACATCAATTGTAATGTCAGGGCAAACCCATATACATATTTGTATCTCATGAACCTACAATTTCCAGTATGTCCTTACTAATGGTAAGAACTACTGGGAGTTGTTGTTACCAGTCCTCATCAGACCAAACATGAACCTCAGTACTGATGAGAATGTTATTATCACAAATAATCATTTCCACCCAGGTACCTTATAGATGACCTTGTCTCTGATCAGGGTCGTCTTTTTCTTTTCTTTATGTTGTCCTGACGCCATGATGACTTTTCACGTCTTTGCCGACTTCCATCTTCTCCACTTTTCTGCAGCACATCCTGGCACGGTGCCCTTAAAAATAAGAGTGTCATTATAATTCTGTCTAAATAAAAATACCTGCCCTACACTGCGCTCCTGAACAAATAATCCCACTGTCCTCTCACACTGTGTCCTCTATATTGTACCTTCTCATCACACTCTCCCTGGTGGAGATGATGGTGGAGGCTGCCGCATGGAGGCAGAGACACCTGGTACAGCTGCCATTATCACCACACACAGCCCCACTCCTCCTGCACACCCGTCCTCCTCTCCTCTGTCCTGTACCCCTGTCCTCCTCTCCTCTGTCCTCCTGCACCCCCGTCCTCCTCTCCTCTGTCCTCCTGCACCCCCGTCCTCCTCTCCTCTGTCCTGCTGCACACACGTCCTCCTCTCCTCTGTCCCTCCAGCTGCTCGTCTTCTCCTCTGTCCCCCTGTTCCGGTCCTTCTGCCCCCCTGTCCTCTTCTCCCCTGTCGCCCTGTTCCTGCCCTTCTGCCCCCCTGTCCTCTTCTCTGTCCCCCTGTTACTGTCCTTCTGCCCCCCTGTTATCTTCTCTGTCCCCCTGTTCCTGTCCTCTTCTCCTCTGTCCCCCTGTCCTCTTCTCCTTTGCCCCCCTGTCCCCTATCCCCTGCACAGTTTCCCTCACCTCTCCGGGTCCTTGGGGGGGCCGGCTGGGTGGAGGAGCTGCCAGCACCGCAGCCGCCTCCACCGCACCAGCACTTGGAGGCATCACGGGACAGGAAGCAGGAGAGCTCCCAGCGGCTTCCTGTCAGCGTGATCGCTCTCAGCGCTGGGGGGGCCGGGAGCGGGGCACGGTACATGCGGGCGCCGTGGCCGGGCGGCAATGCACTGCCAGCGGCGACACCCTCCCTCCCCCACAAAGACTCCAGTTTTTATATGGAGTCTGGGGGAGGGAGGTAAAGAAAAAAAAAACAAAAAAACGCTCGCGCTCACCTGCTGTGTAAATACAGCCCTGCTGCCGCCCCCACACACGTGCCGCCGGGGGCGGACCACCCCCCCGCCACGCCACTGCTGCAGCTGCCGGGGAGACACCGCCCACTGTTGACGGCCCTGGTGGCAGCAGCGGAGATAGCGGTGGTGCATTTTCCAGTACGCCGTACCGGTATGTACCGCCACAAAAAAAGCACTGTATACAGTCCAGCACAGCCTCCAGGTAATATATACAGCCCAAAAACAGCCTCCAGTTAATATATACAGCTCAGCATAGCCTGGTATAACATATATAGCCCAAGACGGCCTCAAGGAGGATATATATATACTAGATGTGTGCCTGATGCTATCGCATCGGAGGGCGAGGATCGGAGCGGCGGCGGGATGCGGGGGGCGGCTAAGTGGACACACACACACCTACACACACAGACACACACCTACACACCCCCTTCCGGCCTCACCCGGTCTCACCCATCGTTGATGGAAGCTTGAACCGGGAATGAGGTGGTCAGCGCAGGATGGAGGGGGTTAATGGTGGAGGAGCATAGGGTCAGAGGGGGTCTCCATGGTGGGTGTTGGAGCTCCCCCTGTGCCTGGCTGGGCTTCGGGGAGCGGTCCGGTGGCTGGTGCTGGCCATGGCGGCTGCTGATGGTGGGATGTGCAGCTGGGAGCGGTCCGGTGGCTGGTACTGGGCATGGCGGCTAATGGCTGTAAGATGTGCAGCTGGGAGCGGTCCGGTGGCTGGTGCTGGCCATGGCGGCTGCTGGCGGTGGGATGTGCAGCTGGGAGCGGTCCGGTGTTGGTGGCTGGTGGTGGGCATGGCAGCTACTGGTGGTGGGATGTGCGGCGGTGCCCATATCCAATATGGCGGCAGGCGCACTTCCGTCCCCGCGGTGCATTCTGTGATACAGGTACGGAAGTGCGGACAACATGCCTGGGGAGAAGCTCGGCTGCATCACGGAAGGGACCCCCCTAGCTTGATGCATCCAAGCTTATCCCCCTACCTGGGCTAGAAGCTCTGCTGCATCTAGGAAGGGGGAGCCCTAGGGGAGGTCCTGGGGGAGAAGCTCGAGTCCTAGGGGCCCCCCCTTCCTTGATGCAGCCGAGCTTCTCCCCCAGGACCCCCTTCTGAAGGGGGGGGCCTGGGGCCTCAGGACACCTCCTTCCTTGATGCATCCAAGCTTATCCCCAAGCTTGGGGAGATCGTCTGCCCCCAGGACCCCCCCCCCCCCTTTGGAAGGGGGGTCCAGAGGGAGAAGCTTGGCTGCATCAAGGGGGTCCTGCACCTAGGGGGTCCTAGGGGAGAAACTTGGCTGCATTAAGGAAGAGGAGGGGGCCTCTAGGAGTCCTAGGGGCCCCCCTTCCTTGATGCAGCAGAGTTTCCCTCCCAGTGCCCCCCCAGGGGTTCCTTGGGGCTCTGACTGTCAGTGATGCTGTTCCCCCCCCCACACCCCCCACCAAAGCCCTGCTCTGGGGCTCTTACCTGGCTGGAGCCCTTAGTCACCGCCACCTTCTCACTGTATTCTGGAGAGGGTGTGCTTGGAAGAGGCAGGAAGTGAAGCAGCGCCTCTCCCAGCCCCCTCTGCTTCACTGAATGCTTTAATCCGGGTGGTCGGCGGCGGCGCAATCCAACAGCACCACTCCCGCCCCGGGAATGAGTGCCAGAATAAAGCCGCGGGTGGCCGCCAGCAATTCAGTTTAACAGCACCGCCCCCCTCCCCCGGGACTGAGGGTGCCAGATTAAAGCCGCGGGCGGCCGGCAGCACTTCAGTTTAACAGCACCCCCTTCCCCCCCCGGGACTGAGGGTGCCAGATTAAAGCCGCGGGCGGCCGGCAGCGGTTCTTAAACAGCACCACCCCGGGACTGAGAGTGCCAGAATGAAGCCGCGGGCACTGAGCGCTCTCATGAATGCTGGAGATGCGCTCCTGCGGCCACTAACACCCACCTGTAAGGAAGGGGAACGGACCCGACGCTGGAGCCTTCAGGGGCCCCCTAGGGGTCGGGGCCCTGGTGCAGCTGCACCAGCTGCACCACGGTAGTTCCGCCCCTGCTCAGGGCAGACGCAGGTCTGACCCTAGCCTAAGGCATATTTGATCTGCATGAAATAAATTCCATACAAATTGCATCTCTTGGAAAAATTCATGCACATTTTGCTTTATTCACGCATAATTAATGGCAATATTTTAGTGCAGTTAAAACACTTGGCATGTTTTGTATAACTAACAGTTACTTAAGACTGCAGCAATCCTGTTGATTTATTTAGTTACTTTTTTATTTTCCACAATAACACATTTTGCAAGTTGATTTTTTCCTATTAAAATTGTTTTATAGTGTTGTGGCGCCCCACATGGTCAGGCGTCACACCGGGGTATTGCACTCGTAAAAGTGGTGTAATCTTCCCCAGCTGCAAGTGGATGCTAGGCTGGTGGGTGGGACCCATTCCTGCACTCCCACATTAGAATAGTAGTGGGAGGTTACCCCAGGAGGAACTAGCACCTCTGGGGAGAGTGAAGAGGAGTGAGAAGTTGGAGAGGAGTCGAGGAGAAGTGTGGAGTGAGTCAGGAGGTCTAACAGGACAGCTCCAGACTAATCCTGAGAGAAGATGAAAGGGGATCCTGAGGGGATCCTGAGAGAGGGTGCCTGATGCATGAGTCTGGGCCCGAGAGAGAAAGGGGAACCCCAGCGTAGAGCAACCATACTCCAGGGAATTCCCCAGTCCACCACGGGAACTCCGAACCCGAGGAAACGGCCAAAGTGAACCTCTGAAGTCATCAACAGGCTGCTGCGGTCTGTTCACCGGCTGCGGCACCCTGCCAGATGGAGAGGTCTGCCTGCTTCTTCACTTGGAGGGAGGGGAACCCCAAGACTACCTTCAAGAAGTAATTGGGTATAGACTCATCCTACGTGGGGAAGAAAGGACACGGGTTCATCAACTAAGGCACACCACGGGTACCACCATACCACCTGGCATCCACTTGCAGCCACCTGTAGAGCTATCTATTTCTTTAACAACTTTTGCTGAACTGTGGACTTGTATGCTGATGACTGTTTACAGTAAAGTACCTGGGAGAGTGACTTTGCCTCTGTGTCTTTGTGCTACAGAATTCAACCTGTTTGCTTAAAGGAACGCTGCCCCGGAGGACCAGCTCCACCTTTAGGGAGCTTTGCCATCCTTGCCTCAATACCATCGCCCTCTGGAGGACTGTGGTGGCGCTGGTAATCCCTCACCAGGTACTACAGGTGGCGTCACGTGACAATAACTTTTATCCCCTGTACATAACCCCTTATTGAAGTGTCACCAAGGCCATGGGCTCAGGCACCGCCATTCGTGAAATCCCCTCAAACCCCTCCGAGTCTGATACCTGAGTACATCAGGGCCTGGGGCTTGACAGTGTTTTCTAACCTTAGTTGAACTATGTTTTTTACTTATGTTTACAATAAGTTAAACTTTGATGCTTAACCCAAAAATCCTTTGATCATGAATATAAGAAACTGCAATACTTCTGCATTACATTTTATTATTTCCGTTCTGCTAGGTTCACATAACTGTATTTTCTCCATCTGAGAACTGTGGTATGATTATGCCAATCAGACTCTGATCAGAGTATGATTGCAGTAAGATCCATTTTTCTTTGGAAAATCTGTGAAAATTTGACCCCACTCGGGTGTCATCCAAAAGCGGTACTTTTTTTTTCATGGACCCATAGACTTGAATTGCTAAGTGCGATACAACTCTTGGAGGCAAATTATGCATGATGCAATTTTGTTTCTTCAGATGGAAGAAAGAAATCAGATGTGTACTTTATTAAATGTTTATTGAATGACATTGGTTCAATTGTGATTCAATTTTTTGATGAATTACTTTCAGATGGAAATATGGTCGTATGCATGAGCTCTTATCATTATGTTGAAAATTATCCTACTAAACTACAGATTTGATTCCAACTTTCAACAGGCTTCTCACAACAGAGCAAATTTATAACAATAATAATAGTATAAAAATAATAATAATAATTTATAACTGCAAATTTATCATTTCTAGGTAATATGGAAAGAGCTTAACACACTAAACAAATCATGAAGATGCCAATGGAAAGAAAGAGGAAGCATATAAGTTATATAGCAATATCTAAGGCCGGTTTCACACTTGCGTTCGGGATGCAGCATTTACGAACACATGCAAACTCGTGCGTACTGCGTCCCTATGTTTAATATGGGGAAGCAAGGTACTTGCGTTTGGTTGCATTCGCATACAATACGATCAGATTCGCATATTGTCTGTGCCCTCTGAAAGCAACATGTTGCATTTTTTGTGCTTCTCAGGAGGCTTGCTTCGTACGAAAGTGTCCTGAAGTGCACAAAGAATACATGGCAGTGAATGGAGACGCCCTGTCATCTGCAGGTGTCCGCAGCAAACGCAGCGGTTTTTTCTATTTTTGTAGTTGTGATGAAATCCACAGCTCCTCCGAGGCCATTTTCCGTTCTGGATTGTGCAAAACCTCTCTATCTCTCTCTCCCCCTCTTCCCCAGCTGCTGTATAATGGTTTTCAATAGCCAATTGAACATGTTATGGGCAATAATACTGTCTACGCATGCAGATAATCGATGCTGCGTTGACAGTGATATATATGCATTTTGGCATGCATTTATGTCTGTTGATGATCTGCAGCGTTTACAAACGCTAATGTGAAAGTAGACTAAAGCCGGCTTCACACCATGGTACAATCAGGTCCAGGGCTATCCGGGGTGACCCTGACAGCCCCAGACCTGATTTTAACATTATACAGCCCTATGGGGCCGGATGGAGCCAGATGGCAGCTATCTGCCATCCGATTTCCATCTGTCCAGGAGTATCCGGGACAATTCAGATTTTTCTCCCAGACACAAAAACGTTGCTTGCCCAAATTGGATACTCCCGTATCCGGGGCAATCTGGTGCTCCCTAACATGACACCAGATTGCCCAGATCCGGGAGGATCTGGGAGGATCCGGGAACCAGACACCAGCGGCTGAAGTTCAGCGTGAGCTACACTGAACTTCAGCACCAGGGGGCTGTCCCCTGTAAAGTGGTTCAGTACCATTTCAGCAGGGACAGCTACCTCAGCTGCGATCTGATGCATCTGGCTACAAACAGGACCGGAGGGCATATTTGCCCTCTGGTTCTGTTTGCAAATCAGGTCCGGGGCTGTCCGGTTTACCCCGGACAGCCTCGGATCTGATTGTGCCATGGTGTAAAGCCAGCCTAACTTCGCAGGTACAATAGTTATAGTGGCATCTGTGCAATGTGTGTTAGCTCGGATATCAACAGTTGCAGGAGTGTTTTAGCCAAACCTAGGCTTTCTGCTGGATTTGAACATTTTAAGAGACTATCTTAGGCCTCATTCACCCATTTATACTCCGGTACATATGTTGTCCGTGCAGCCAATGTTGGAGGGATGGACATACAGAGAGACATATTAATCAGTGGCCCCTTTCACATGTTTGTTTTACTGCAAGGACATGTCATAATGTGCAGCAGATGTGTGTCCGTGTGCTCCACACAGAGACATGTCCATTTCTGGCAAGCAGCATGGACCCACGGACCCATTCAGGTCATTGGGTTAGTGCAAAAAATCCTTGTAACATCTGTGTGCACGGACATAAACCAAGAGATTTTAGCTTAAAAATAAAGAATTACATACTCACCTATATATAGCAATGTCCTGATTCTCTCACTTCCGGGACTGCTCATTAGCCTCATGAAATATTCACTGCACTGAGAGCTGCAGCGGCTGCGGAAGTGAGAAGGACAGGCATCGCTGGAGACAGGAGAGTATACAATGACATGCTGTCCTTGTGCTATTCAGATGTCACACGGACAGCGCATGGAGAACAAACTCATGACCCACCATGCGTGACACAAGGCTCCCCAAAAATAACCTCTATCACGTGCATGTTTTGCACGGATATGTGAAAGAGGCCTTACAGGGAAAATGTATATGCTTATGGTGTCATAGAGGAATCCCCTACTAAGGAATCCATTATACTGTACTAGCCGAAGTAGGGAGTCACTCAATGAAGTAAAGTGGTAAGTCCAGAATTATATTCTGATTCACATAAAATATTTATTTTGTGCATGAAGTAAGGAATTGGTTATACTTTTTTTTTAGCACATATTATCTGGTATGTATTATATAACCATTGTGTCGCTTTTTATTTTCTGCATAATTGGATCCAGTATTAATTGGCCAAAAGGTTGTAATGAATCTATGTAGATTGTGTATTGCTGACAATATGATATGAGAGCCAGAAAACATCCTGCAGCTTTACAAAGCGTGAAAGCATAAAGAATTTATACATTTCTCCAACACAAGTTTACCTGAGAGATTTGAGGTTTCACTGACAAAATATAAATGCCGGAGGTTTGTTTTCTCCAAAGACTCCAGCTACTCACTAGAATTCCAAAAGAATTTTTAATCTTGTTTGTTGTCACTCCCACCTCCCTGTTAACTCAGTACCGTGAATAGCTGCAAACTGCTAATTGGAGATGGCATTGGGATGCATGGGCTATAGTTGGATTCACAATGATGAACTGCAATTAATATCAACATTATCTTAATTATATGGATGAATTATTAACTCTCTTACAATATTCACAGCTGGTTATGATTTTGTAGTCACTGCTCGTAAATATGCATGATATGTAAAGGTAGGTTCAATATTTAAAGACATATTTTATTATTAATGGTGGGAACTTTGTTGCTAACATTTACGTTTATGAACCTGCAGATGTCACTGTTAATGTTGCATAAAACAGTATAAATTAAATATTTTAATGTAATTAAAGATTAAAGGATTTTGTGCCTATGCCTTGTTAGGGCACACAAGTGTAAATGTGGAGTGTTGAGAAGACGTCCTATCAGGCTGTGTGCTGACATTGCTGTCTTGGACATCATGTTTAGTTATGTGATTTGAATACAAATGACATTTTTGCGATTGGTGAAGGAAAGCCTAGCTTCCATTTTATTAGGGCACATAAATGCCTTTTGTGAGCTGAGAAAAGAGGAAATTGTCCATTTATATGACAACAGTGATTCAGTGAAGACAGATTACACTGGCTATTAAATGATAAACATTATTAACAGTCTATTGATTGATATTAAAGCTGAAGTCAGTTTATTTAGAGAGGTTGCTACTTTTACATGGCTACATTGATAAGGGTAAAAAAGCAGGAGAGACTCTAGTATCATGCAAAAGAATATACAAGTTTATTAAGAAGAAAACGTTTATTACAATACAAAGACGGTACAAGAATAGAAGCAGAAAGTGGTCATTTGTAACCTCTTAGCCATATCACCTCCCCTGCAGTATAATCCATATAATCATTAGATAATGCGGCCGGCGGCCCTGAACTGCTGATAAGTCACCAGCCCGGGGGGCAAATGCCTCCCTGCCACCCGGCCCAGTCCGCCCCTGCCTCATACATATACGAGGTGTCAGAGTTGTGTTTACATAGTTTTGATCATAAGGTCAATACATACATAAAAAATATAGAGTCCAGTAAAAATATAAACAAGCAACATAAATCATGTTCAGGAAAATAGTTAGTAAGTCAGTTCAGAACCATGCACCCATATAGATATTATGGGGCACGGTCAGTATGCATGTAAAGAAACCCCATCTTATGTGATCACAAACATACCCATGGAAACTAGTTTGATGTTAAATTCACAGGTCAAATGACCACCACTGAAGGAATATATAGGCCTCTATTTTTCTTCTATGGTGGTCAGGGGGGTAAATACCTCATTGACCCTATTTTTCGTGTGACTACATTGTGTATCTTTCATCTATATTTTATATGTATGTATTGATCTTATGATCAAAACTATGTAAACACAACTCTGACTCCTAGTATATTTAAGAGGTTACAAATGGGTGTTGAAAGGAGGAGAGACGGAGGAGCGGGGACAGGAGAATCACTGACAGGAGGAGAAACAGAGGAGCGGTGACAGGAGGATTGGGGGGCAGGAGGAATGCGGGGAGGAGGAGCGGGGGGCAGGAGTTACACAAGGCAGGAGGAGAATTGGAGGAGGGGTGGTGAAAGAGGAGAGACGGAGGAGCGGGGACAGGAGAATCGCTGACAGGAGGAGAAACAGAGGAGCGGTGACAGGAGGAGCAGGGGACAGGAGGAATGGTGACAGGAGGAGCTGTGACAGAAGGAGCAGGGACAGGAGGAGCGATGGAGGAGCAGTGACAGGAGGAGAGTTGGAGGAGTGGGGACAGGAGGAGCAGTGACAGGAGGAGAGATGGAGGAGCAAGGACACGAGGAGCGGTGACAGGAGGAAAGACGGAGGAGCGGTGACAGGAGGAGTGGGGACAGGAGAAATGGTGACAGGAGGAGCGGTGACAGAAGGAGCAGGGACAGGAGGAGCGATTGAGGAGTGGTGACAGGAGGAGAGATGGAGGAGCGGTGACAGGAGGAGAGACCAAGGAGCGAGGACAGGAGGAGCGGTAACAAGAGGAGAGATGGAGGAACGGGGACAGGAGGAGTGGTGACAGGAGGAGAGATGGAGGAGCGGTGACAGGAGGAGTGGGGACAGGAAGAGAGATGAAGGAGTGGTGACAGGAGGAGTGGAGACAGGAGGAGAGATGGAGGAGTGGTGACAGGAGGATCAGTGTAGTTCACTCATGTTGACTGAACAAGTTCTGTCAGTCACAGTATGTCAACTACATATACAGTGTTGGCCAAAAGTATTGACACCCCTGCAATTCTGTCAGATAATACTCAGTTTCTTCCTGAAAATGATTGCAATCACAAATTCTTTGGTATTATTATCTTCATTTAATTTGTCTTCAATGAAAAAAACACAAAAAGAATTGTCCTAAAGCCAAATTGGATATAATTCCACACCAAACATAAAAAAGCGGGTGGACAAAAGTATTGGCACCCTTAGAAAAATCATGTGATGCTTCTCTAATTTGTGTAATTAACAGCACCTGTAACTTACCTGTGGCACCTAACAGGTGTTGGCAATAACTAAATCACACTTGCAGCCAGTTGACATGGATTCAAGTTGACTCAACCTCTGTCCTGTGTCCTTGTGTGTACCACGTTGAGCATGGAGAAACGAAAGAAGACCAAAGAACTGTCTGAGGACTTGAGAAACCAAATTGTGAGGAAGCATGAGCAATCTCAAGGCTACAAGTCCATCTCCAAAGATATGAATGTTCCTGTGTCTACCATGCACAGTGTCATCAAGAAGTTTAAAGCCCATAGCACTGTGGCTAACCTCCCTAGATGTGGACGGAAAAGAAAAATTGACAAGAGATTTCAACGCAAGATTGTGCGGATGGTGGATAAAGAACCTCGACTAACATCCAAACAAGTTCAAGCTGCCCTGCAGTCCGAGGGTGCAACAGTGTCAACCCGTACTATCCATCGGCGTCTGAATGAAAAGGGACTGTATGGTAGGAGACTCAGGAAGACCCCACTTCTTACCCCGAGACATAAAAAAGCCAGGCTGGAGTTTGCCAAAACTTACCTGAGAAAGCCTAAAACGTTTTGGAAGAATGTTCTCTCTTTTTGGGCAAAGGCATCAACATAGAGTTTACAGGAGAAAGAAAGAGCTTTCAAAGAAAAGAACATGGCCCCTACAGTCAAACATGGCGGAGGTACCCTGATGTTTTGGGGTTGCTTTGCTGCCTCTGGCACTGGACTGCTTGACCGTGTGCATGGCATTATGAAGCCTGAAGACTACCAACAAATTTTTGCAGCATACTGTAGGGCCCAGTGTGAGAAAGCTGGGTCTCCCTCAGAGGTCATGGGTCTTCCAGCAGGACAATGACCCAAAACACAGTTCAAAAGCACTAGAAAATGGTTTGAGAGAAAGCACTGGAGACTTCTAAGGTGGCCAGCAATGAGTCCAGACCTAAATCCCATAGAACACCTGTGGAGAGATCTAAAAATGGCAGTTTGGAGAAGGCACCCTTCAAATATCAGGGACCTGGAGCAGTTTGCCAAAGAAGAATGGTCTAAAATTCCAGCAGAGCATTGTAAGAAACTCATTGATGGTTACCGGAAGCGGTTTATCGCAGTTTTTTTTTTCTAAAGGTTGTGCAACCAAGTGTTAGGCTGAGGGTGCCAATACTTTTGTCTGGCCCATTTTTGGAGTTTTGTGTGAAATCATCAATGTTTTGCTTTTTGCTTCATTCTCTTTTGTGTTTTTTCATTGAAGACAAATTAAATGAAGATAATAATACCAAAGAATTTGTGATTGCAATCATTTTCAGGAAGAAACTGAGTATTATCTGACAGAATTGCAGGGATGTCAATACTTTTGGCCAGCACTGTATATTTTAGAATACCCGATGCGTTAGACGGGCCACCGTCTAGTAATGTATAATAGTGGATAATAATTTTATTGGAAACAATTAAAATTGATTTTTATTTCCATTATTGTGATATAGAACAAGAAAGTTACATACTGCTACACTGCCCTCCCAAACTAGGAATTACCAGCACTTTTTCATCTTTCTGTAATTATGTTAGTTATTCTCTCTTTTAATGACCTTTTAATGCTGACAGTCATTTTTTTCTGGACTGTACTATTTGTAATTATGCTACCCTTTAGTTATACCCATGTGTTAGAGAGGTTTTCCCACAAAGTTAATTGTAAAGTAAATTTTAATCAATAGATCTTTGAATAATAATAATAATAATAATATCAACAGTTGGATGTGTTTAAAAAATGTATCTGTGCTGGAATAATCTTAAGTATCTGTCCCTGCTATATACTGTGTGTGGATGTGCCTTACTGTACAGGGACACGGTCTGATTATATCACATCTCCTGGGCAGTGAAGGCAAATGAGTATAAAAACATTCTGGCATGGGATCATGGCTGATTATTTTTGTGAGGTAAAACATTTCTTTGCCTGTTTTAAAAAAAATGTTACCTTAGAAAAAGAATTATTTTACATCCCTTGCTGTAATGTCTGTAAATATTTTTACATCCTCCTCGGTCAAGGAGCTGTGGTATGATCAGACTTGTGTACTGGCTTGTTAGACTGTCAATTATGATTTTTAGGAATGCGACCTCCAATAGGTGGCACTACAGTTTGTCTACTTAATCATTGAGGTGACAATTTTCCTGTACGGTCAGACACATCCATTACACAGTACACAGCAGAGACACATATTATTATTATTATTTATTTACATAGCACCATTAGATTCCATGGCACTTTACATGATAAGAGGGTAGGAGAGGACAAGTTTAATATATTTGTGTAGTCCGTACAAACAGGAGGGGATGGGACACTGTCCGCGAGTGCTCACAGTCTATGGGGGATCGGTGAGGATACAGTAGGAGGGGTTAGTGTTGAAACATGAGACAGTGCAGTGGACTGGGTCTCATTGCAGGTTGTAGGCTTGACGGAAGAGGTGGGTCTTCAGGTTTCTCTTGAAGGATCCCAGGGTAGGCGAGTGCCTGATGTGTTGGGGAAGAGAGTTCCAGAGGGTAGCGGATGCACGGGGGAAATCTTGTATGCAGTTGTGAGAGGAAGAAGTGAGAGGGGAATAGAGAAGGAATTCTTGGGAGGAACTCAGGTTGCGTGAAAGTAGGTAACAGGAAACCATCTCAGAGATGTATGGAGGGAACTGGTTATGGATGGCTTTGTACATCAAGGTTAGGATATTGAAGCGGGATCTCTGAAAGGTGAGGAGCCAGTGAAGGGCTTGGCAGAGGGGAGATACAGAGGAGTAGCAGGAAAACAGGTGAATGAGTCAGTCAGCGGATTTTAGGATAGATTGGAGTGGAGCAAGAGTGGTAGCTGGGAGGCCGGTTAGCAGGAGGTTGCAGTAGTTAAGGCGGGAATTGATGAGAGCATGAACAAGTGTTTTAGTGTCATAGTCAAAGAAGCAGAGTGTCACGCTGGGAGTGGGGAAGACACCCAGCGTAGGATAACGACGGGGGGGGGGGGGAATAAGGAGTCCCTAACGCTAAGGGCACAAGAAGGAGACGGTGACCCCTAGACTTCCTAGAGCTGACCCTGTCTGCCCTAACGTCCCTATACAGTCTCCTCAACTGTCGCCGACCACGAACCTCGTCCCTCTCTGATCCTAGCACTATCTTATCTAAGGATCAGATGGAGAGGTTCACTAGACCCCTCCACTATCAACTAAAGACAAACACCAGGGAAGACAGACATTTGGGAAAAGGCAACACTTATCTGACAGCAGAACTCAGCAACCTTCACAACCTCCGCGTCTGCTGGAGCAAGGATAATGAGAGCACAAGGAACTATCACCTGCACCGAGGAAGGGTAATGAACCTCCTTATAAAAGTGGAAGGAATCTGCTGGGTCCTAGTGACCTACGATATTGGTGGATAAAACCAGACCGAGCACAAGACCTCCACAGCCGTCCCCCCATAACAGCGAGATCCCATCACACCCTCTCTCCATCTACACAGAAGGTTAATGCCCCTGAAAGGGACGGACCATCCTCCACCATTATGGCTGGTGGGCCACACGCTAGGATCGTCTGCGCGTGGCCTCCACCCTGTCATCCGTGCCACCCGTGACACAGAGTGATGGGAATGGAAGCTAGATTGTAGGTGGTCAAAGAGGTAGCAGGAGGAGAGGTGGGAGGACAATTTGGAACGGACGTGTTGTTCAAATAGTTTTGAGGTGAAGGGGAGAAGAGATATATGGTGCAATAGTTGAAAACAGATACTGGATCGAGGGAGGATTTATTAAGGATGGGTATGATCAAGGCATGTTTGAAGGATGATGGGAAGACACCGAGTGAGTGATAGGTTGAAGAGGTGGTTTAGGGCAGGAATGAGGACAGTATGAGATTATCTCAGCATAGGAATATTTTTTTAACACATCCAAATTTGGAACTTATTTTTTTCTAAGGATCTATTAATTAAAATGAGGTTTGTTCATGGTAAAGCCCCTTTAAGTACACAAAGGTAGGATTCTTTCTGGCCCATGGCCTTGGTAGTTGCGGCCGATGCAGAGCCTCAGCCACAGAATAGCCCTGGGATTGAAGAGTGGACCCCTGCCAGTACCCAAGTACAACAGCCCAGTTCAAAGCAAGAAAAATGAGAAAAAACTTTACCGACCTACAAACCTACCGAACCTTATTGAAATAAATGGCAGGCAACATGAAACACACAGAAAACACCTTCATAGGTGTCTAGAAGCTGCAAAACACACACTGGCACACTCGGATCATCTTACCAGTCTCCTGCTGCTTGCTTGCTTCTGGGTCCACTCTCCATCTCACTTACTTCTAGTCCCGCCCATGAAGACATGCATATTCACTTCACAGTCCAGCCACAGCCAATCACAGACACTCATGCCCTGTGAGAGCATCTGTGATTGTCTGTTGCAATCAGACTGCATTTCCACAATCTTGATGGTGTCTGGGCTTGCTTGTCATACACATTAGTGTATAGCTTGTCATACACATTAGTGTATAGAAACCAACCTGGTGTCATAGTGTGTCAGAAAAAGAAAAAAAAAAGTGTGTTGGGCTTTGCACTATTTTTAATTGCCAGCCAAGTTAAAACTCGGCAGCTGAGAGCTGGTATCCTCAGCAGAGTGAGGGCCCATTGTTATTGGCTCCCCCCGATCTATAGAATGGTGGCCTGCAGCCCCCCGGAGACTGGGGCATTAATAGACAGCTCCAATTCCTAGAGCTTTACATCTCTTTTAAAGTTGCGGTGTATGGGTGGCAAACTGGGTAATTAGCGGTTAATGCCAGCTTTGTATTGCCAGCTTGCATTAAGCCCAAAAATTCTTAATGTCGGGCCAATTTTAGACCAAGGCATTAAGAATTTCATTGAATGTTTGGAGGCTGTGGTGAAAGGATGCTGCAGCCTGCAATCAAGAAGATGTCGCAGAGGATCGAGGATCAATGTGAGGGAGTAATAGAGATGGAGTCCAGATACATGTTTGTGTTTTTATTTCTAACTAGCTGTGAGCCCGATGCAAATGCATCGGGTGTCTAGAATATTTTTTTTTTTTTTTTTAGATTTTCAAATAATAATCCAATTATTCCAATGACATCTTTACACCAACTACAGATATTTGTATGGTTGATATCATTTAAGGAAAATTGAACTATTACCTTATATACTCGTGTATAAGCCTACTTTTTCAGCCCAAAAATTGGGCTGAAAAGTCCCCCCCTCGGCTTATACACGAGCCATATACTTTTGTGTGAAGTGGGGGCTGTGTCCGGGAGCAGGAGGAGGCTGGAGGAGGTGGGGGAAGGCTGTAATATGAGCGGCTCGTCACGTGGAGCTGCTCATAACTTATTCATAATATGTACTGCATCCCCCGCCCATCCACGGGGGGAGCAGTGCATATCGCATTACAGGCTCCCCATCACAGTATGGCACCCCCCGCCACAGTAAAGCCTCCCCATGCTGCCGCTGCTCACTGTACAATGCATACTGTTATTAGCTCTCACCCGCCGGCAGATCGCTCAGTGCATCCTCCCTCCACCCTGCGTGTCATGTGACCGGCCGGTGACGTCATCGCGGTGAGCCCCGGTCACAGGACAAGAAGCAGGAAGGAGGGAAGATGCACAGCCAGGAGCAATCCGCCGGCGGGTGAGAGCTAATAACACTGTATTTATTGTACAGTGAGCAGCGGCAGCATGGGGGGGGGCGGTACTGTGAGGGGGGGCGCCATACTGTGAGGGGGAGCCTGTATACCAGGGATGGGGTCCTGTATACACTGTGCTGGGAGCTGTATACACTGTGCTGGGAACTGTATACACTGTGCTGAGGGTTGTATACACTGTGCTGGGAGCTGTATACACTGTGCTGGGAGCTGTATACACTGTGCTGAGGGCTGTATACACTGTGCTGAGGGATGTATTGTATACACTGTGCTCGGGGCTGTATACACTATGCTGAGGGCTGTATACCTGTGCTGAGGGCTGTATACCACACTGCTGGGGGCTGTATACCTGTGCTGAAGGCTGTATACCACACTGCTGAGGACTGTATACCTGTGCTGGAGTCCACCCTTGGCTTATACGCGAGTCAATAAGTTTTCCCAGTTTTTGGGGGCAAAAGTAGGGGGGTCGGCTTATACACGGGTCGGCTTATACACGAGTATATACGGTATGTTGTAAGGGTCTTAGAACACAAAGTAGCAATACTTCTTAATATGTCAATTGTTTGAATTGATGAATTAACAGTACTAATGTGTGTATCAGCCAGTTTGTGTCAGCCCACCAATCGCGTCAAGATGCCCTTACGCCTGGTGGGACCTACTCTAACTAAATCCGAATTGATATAATTTAGATATTTTTAATAGCTGGATTTTTCTTACATTTTTTGAGGTTGTGATGTAAATAATAACATTTTGTAAATTGATACAGAAGGAGTTACCAAGTACAGACTTGCAGCAATATCCATACAATAACAAAAAAACTTGTAGTTAAGCTACGGTAAATGGAGTTAACATAGCTTCAGCAGGTGCATAAGATGCATCCACTAACTAACCACAGGTGACTGCAGTTGTTGTGGATGACACTGCCGCAACTATGTTGTCTGCACAAACCGCAAGTTAAGTACAAATTACATATATGCAATTATGAAAATTACAGCAAGTATGTTGTTGGTGAGTCCTTCATGATCAATTATTATCATTTAGTATATTCCTCAACAAAGTGAAAAAATCTAAGAAAAATGTCGTGGTAGAATCTAATTAATAATTTATGTTTGTCCCTATCTATCTAAACATGTGGAACACACCTTGCTAATGAGATGTGTGTGAACAGCCATCCCACCCGTCTCTTAGCTGTTCACAAAAACCTCTCCCTTTAAAGAATAAGAATCAAATCTCTCAGCACGTAGAGTACTGGAGCTTTAAATAGTGGTTTCTATCACCCTGTGAGAAAATCAGAATGATACACATCTCCAATGAAATCTGTAATGTGTTTTTCCACAAACATTGTATAAACTATGCACATAAAAAACTGAAATTGAAAAGACTAAACTAATTTTTTTTTTTTTTTTTTTTTTTTTTAAATAGAAAAGGTAAAAATATAAAATATGCAAAAGTTCATCCCAAAATATTCCGATAGACAATATTTTTGGTGAAGACTTTCTCACAGTTAGGCACCAATTTGCCTTGAATGCATGAATCCACCACTTTCACCTTCACATTGCATCGTCTCTTCACACGTGAGAAAGCCACATATAATTGTCCATGACCAAAAACAGGTTCTGGCAAATAAATCCCCACTTTCTCCAAAGTTTGTCCTTGGGCTTTATTTATGGTCATGGCAAAGGCAGGCTTCACGGGAAATTGCCGACGTCTTAGTTTGAAAGGCAATCCAGTCTCTGATGGACAGAGATCAATTCTTGGAATGAAGACTACATTTCCTTCATCCGAGCCAGAAATTACTTTTGCTTGTATCAAGTTGTCAAACAAAGCAATAATAATCATCCGAGTCCCGTTGCAAAGTCCTTTTCTGCTGTTAAAATTACGCAAAAGCATTATAATTGTACCAACTTTTAGTTTCAGGAGATGAGAAGGCATTCCCGTTGGTGTTAGAGAATTTAGAAATTCCACGGGATATTGTTCTGGATTTTCTGTCTCATCTGGATCAATGGAATCGTGGCTCAAATATTCAATGTATTCACCAGGAATACAATCCATAACTTTTGAATTGATCAAATCCACAGCGTCATTTTTGGGACAAAGAATGGCATGTGATGCAGCATTCTGAATACTTTCATCATTATTCACATCAATGACAATGTTTTCACCAAATATATCCAAGATTAAAGAGCCAGTGCAGATCATGTCTTGCGGGATCTCAATGACATCATCACCAAGGTTGTAATCATTGGACAATTCTCCATTTCCCAGTTGAATTAACCAATTGCTATAATCAGAATCAATGGAGCGCATGTTGTTAATGAGCGGCAATTGATTGAAAAGCTGCCATTGTCGTGAATATTTAATGCAGCTCTCTACAATGTCTGTCCTTGTTCCATGAGAGATGATAGGAAGACACTGCCGAAAGTCTCCTCCCAGAACAATGACTTTCCCTCCAAAGGGTAATTTATTTTTCTTGGAGACATCAGTTGTCATGACATCCCGTAATAATTGATCAATTACATGCAAAGCGTATTTTGACAACATAGTAGACTCATCGATGATGAAGAGTTTGGTAGTCTTCAAATGTTGGGCCGCATCAGTATCATTTTTGATTCTTGAAACGGATGTCTCATTAATTGGTATTGGTATGCCATACAGTGAATGGATAGTTCTTCCTCCTTGCAATAGATTAGCAGCAATCCCTGTACTGGCTGCAGGTGAGACAACTTCTCCTTCTCCTCTCAGTTCATGAATCAATAGATGATAGAGATAGGTTTTCCCACTTCCACCGGGACCATCAAGGAAAAAGCACTTTGCCTTATCACTTGTATCCTCTAAAGCTTTATGGATTGCAGTATAGGCCACACGTTGTTGATCATTTAAGGTGACTTTCATTTCATGTGCTCTTACTAACTCTTCTTCTTTGTTGTATTGAGGACGAATGTGTGGTTTTCTTTTTGGGTGTGGCAGATTAAATTCATTAAAATGTTTAGCATGAAATTTTAAAACATGTTCAACATCAGTCATGGCATATCCTTCACAATGCTCACAATCATCAGTGTCAGGGTGGTAGGCATGACAGTAATCTTGAACGAAGTGTTGTTTAAATTCTTGCCACAACTCCAGGGGATGATTAGGAGGACCAAACACACATATATACGCAAACATGTCACGGAGCTGTGCAGGCATATTGAGAACACAGGCATCCAATAGACTTTTTCTCCAAACAGTGTCATCGAAGAGCAATCCATGGGCTAATGCCGCCTCTTTAAAAGTGGAGTATGTGACTTCCTTAACAGTCTTAAGGTTGTCAAAACTTGTAGCTCCTTTAACATGGAGTAACAACAGCCTTAAAAAATAACGTTCTTGTTCTTGAATACTAACAGTGTAGAGTCTACCAATGACTGAAGCACCTCCTCTCCTTCTAACTTCCCATGCACCTTCTTTCCAAACATAATGCTCCGGAATTTGACGATATAAGTACTCCCGAGCATTGGGATCATTCTCATTGAGGGTAAAGTAGGCCATGAGTGTTGATTGTCTGTCCATTGAATAACTGATGTTGTCCGCAGAATCACCCTCGTGAAAAAAAAGTGATTGTGAATGAGGCAGATGTACTGCAAGACGAATAATGCTGTGAGATTGTCTATGCATTTGGAAAGCAAAGATTCGCCAAGCTGCCTCTGGTGCACTGACATATCTGGAATCCATGAATTTATGAGTTTCATCGTGTGTGATGTTGGTTTCACAAATTTCCACATTGGCTTTGTCATGACCTTTATACACATATTTGAAGAGGTATTTTACGCTCTGAATGGAAGCACATACTTCCACATTGATATGGCACTTATATTTTAATAGAAGGAAAGGGTTATATGGAACCACCCAAGAATTATCAATCATCTTGGAATGGTGTGGAAATAATTAGAATGTGAGCATGTGGTAGGCCTCGCTTTTGAAATTCTATCACATGAACCATAGCACAAACCTTACCAAATAATCCAGAATTAATATCTTTCAAAAGGGCTTCAAGTTTAATCCTGAAAACACGGGCCACTAAATCCGGTCGATGTTCAGCACGCTGCCATGGCTGTAAATTGGTTGCAATTTCACTCCATTTTGGATTACAGGTCATCGTTATAAAAAGATCTGGTCTTCCAAATTTAGTTACAATTGCCATGGCATCTTGATACCTCTGCTGCATGTTTCGGGGACTTCCCTCAAAGGAAGATGGTAAAATTACCGTCTTGCCAATGGGGATTCCTTTTTCTACAGATTTTCTCAGCAAATGTTCTTGAAGGAGACAATAATCTTCTACCTTCAAATCCTTCTGGTGTTGGCGTATAAAATTTAAACGATTGGCCTCGATCTTAACATAGGCATCCACCAAGTACTGCTGGGTCAGTTTACCTCCATTAAGGACAGGATTGAATTCTGTCCGTACTGACAGCAAATAACAGTAATACTGCAGCTGTGTCACCCTGCGAGCATTTTGGCCTTGCTGCATGAGTGCTTCATGCCACCCTTGCTCTCCATGAGGGAAAAACAATGGATACAGTAATGCATCCAAATTACTGTGTAAAATGCTTATTTGCTGTGTTCTGGGGGCCAACAGATTCTTTGGGTCTGGTTTTAGATGTATTAAAATGTCTCTATTAAATGGTGGCTCTCCATCAGCATTTTCAAAGATGACTGCGACTTCATGGACAGTAGGGTTGTTATACCGTCTTGGGTCTTGCTCTCTGTCTTGTTTAATTGCCATGATGATATTAGGCATATTTGTGCCATGTTCAAATGCTTTCTGTTCTTCCTCTTCCTCCACTTGCCGTAACATTTTATAAGCTGAAACAAAGGGATTAATACCTTCCAATTGCTCAGCAATAATTCTCATCAAGGCTGGATTACACTTGAGATTTTCTGGAGACTGTAGGCGTTGTTCAGTAGCAGTAGCACTATCCAAAATATACAGCTGTGCATATGCTGGAACTTGACCTTCAGCGGGGTGGAGAGTTCCAGTTCTATGGTAAATTTGGCCGTGAATCCGGAAACAGTACGGACCGTGTCCAGGTGGTTGAGAAACACTTGCACCCAAGGAAGCAAATGCAAAGGAACTATTAATGCTCCTGATATTCTCCATGAGATTTTTACTATATGGGCTGTCTCCTTTCAGTAAAGTAGTGAAGAGCTCAGGGTACTGAGGTAATGGTACCTTAACTTTGCCCTTGTGACAACAAAGGGAGAACTGTCCATCAGATGGCCTTTCAGCCTCAAAATGTTGTGCTTCACAATGTTGACATAACACATTCATGGACCCACAGGTATGTTCTAAAATACCGGTATCGTCATCAGTAAAGCCAATAGGGATTGATGACGTAGGTGAAGTGAGCAACAGATGACCTTTTTTGTAGATGCCTACATAAATAAGGCGTTGCTGTGTAGAACTGTCAACACATCCAACAAAAGAAGTAGTGACTGGAGACTTCTTACGAAGGTTTTTTTTTTTGGCGTAGTTGACGCTTTGAAGCAGCCAAATGGGCCAAATGGCGTTGTTTTGAGGTAGGTGACATAATTTGTAAACGTTTGACTTTAGCCAATTTGTGTCTTGTCATGGCAGAAGCAGTCTTGTCTGTTCTTGTTTTAGAAGAACATTTGGCCTTCACTTTACTTGTGCCAGATGTTGAAGGCAGTTCAGTTTCACAAAGTGTTGGAGACACAGATGTGGACGCCATATTAGAGGTAGATGGTTCTCCTTGCACCTTCACCTTTTGTTGTTTGCGTCTTTTGCGTTCCACCTCAGCTTTTTTGGCCAACCGACTGCTTCTTTCTTCAGCAGACTCCTTTGCAATTCTTTTATCCAAAGTCGTCTTGACCTTAACCAAACGGAGACGTTTTGTTTTCGGATCTTCCTGCGCACGCTTCTTGCGCTGGCATGCAGCATTTTTAGCTCTAACAGAGCTTTTTTGTTTGTCAGAGCTCATATTGAGCACAGTACAGCAAAATGTATGCAATAATAGCTACAGTATATTAATTAAGGAAGCAATGAATATACATTCTGCATAGCAATATAGTCAAAGTAGTAATATTTTTCTTGATAATTTTTTTTATATACAATATATTTTTATATATAAATTTTATCCTAAAAATATATCAAAAAAATATATTTTATATATATTCTTAACTTAAATAAATTATGTACGGTATATTATATATTACAATTTATTATGTGTATATATAAATTGTATATGATTAGTATATATATATATATATATATATATATATATATATATATATATTGTGTAAACGAAATAAAAGTTAGGGCCCTTTCACATCATCTTTTTTTCAAATTGCGGCAGATGCGGTGAAAAAACCACATCTGCCACGATTGCCGCATAACTGCTGCACTTGCGGCATGGTTGCGGTAATCCCCATAGAAAGTATAGGGTGACTTGCAGCAAGTGCGGCAAGTACGGTGTTGCACTTGCGGCAAGTGCGGCCGCGAAAAAAACCGCACTGAGCCGCGGTTTTTTTCGCGGCCGCACCTGCCGCAAGTGCAAAACCGCATGTGCTGCACCTGCCGCAAGTCCCCCTATACTTTGTATGGGGATTACCACAACCGCAGCGCATGTGCAGCCGGTATGCGGTAATCATGGGCGATTTGTATTTTTTCACCGCATCGCAATGGAATATATATATAAAGTAATATAGAATATACATATATATATAGATTAATATACAATATATATATATATAGATTAATATACAATATATATATATATATATATATAGATTAATATACAGTATATATATATACAGAATAGATAGATTAATATACAAAATATATATATATATATAGATTAATATACACTATATATATATATATATATATATATATATATATATTAATATACACTCTATATATATATATATATATATATATATATATATATATATATATATATATAGATTAATATACAATCTATTATATAAAACCCGAAGGCCACTTCCGCCCAAAATCCGCTTCCGCTTCCGTGATGGCCTCCCTCCTGTGTCCAACTCCGGAACCGGAAGCACCAGACCCACGAGCGGCGCCACCGGCCCTGCACAGAGCCCCGTCTGCGGCCGCCCACATCCCGCCCACAGCCCTGCAGCTCACCGCCCACCAACATCCGCCAACCGGCCCGGAACGAGTGTGGGGCCTCCGCCGGCACAGCTCCCAGTCCTGCCGCTCTCTCCACAGACCGGCTGACGCTCCTCCATCACCCAGCTAGCCCCGCCCACACTCCGCCCCCGGCCTCCGGAACCGCCAACAGCACTGCCGCTGCCCGCCGCCCGCCAACAGCCCAGTAAGTCTTCCGCCACCCTGCCTCCGCTCTCCTCTGCCACCTCCAGCCCTCCTCTGCCCCCTCCAGCCCTGCTCTGCCCCCTCCAGCCCTGCTCTGCCCCCTCCAGCCCTGCTCTGCCCCCTCCAGCCCTGCTCTGCACCCTCCAGCCCTGCTCTGCACCCTCCAGCCCTGCTCTGCACCCTCCAGCCCTGCTCTGCACCCTCCAGCCCTGCTCTGCACCCTCCAGCCCTCACTGCTGACCCCTGAGCCCTCACTGCTGACCCCTGAGCCCTCACTGCTGACCCCTGAGCCCTCACTGCTGACCCTGAGCCCTCACTGCTGACCCCTGCGCCCTCACTGCTGACCCCTGCGCCCTCACTGCTGACCCTGAGCCCTCACTGCTGACCCCTGAGCCCTCACTGCTGACCCCTGAGCCCTCACTGCTGACCCCTGAGCCCTCACTGCTGACCCCCTGGCCCTCACTGCTGACCCCTGAGCCCTCACTGCTGACCCCTGCGCCCTCACTGCTGACCCCTGCGCCCTCACTGCTGACCCCTGCGCCCTCACTGCTGACCCCTGCGCCCTCACTGCTGA
>JARQOC010000006.1:265444304-265474304 GCA_033576535.1 Allobates femoralis | reverse complement strand
GACTTTTTTCTGTGCATTCCCTCTTCCAATATATTTATTTTTTACTATTTCCTTGAAGTTCTTAATGGTTGGGTCTAACATTGGCCCCACATTACGAATTTTGAGCTTAATACCAGGTGGCAATAGAAAACTGCTATAAACACCTCATTACCCAGTTTGCCACTGGTACATGCCAAGTAGAAGAGGCTGGTAAAGCGGCAGGAATTCAAGCTCTTTATGAATATGCCAATTTTCTGGGTGGCTGCAGGATGTTATTCTCTATCGTGAGGGAGCCCAATAACTATGGGCCCTCAGCCTGCTGAGAATATCAGCCCTCAACTGCCTACATTAACCGCGGTTGACATTTAAAAATAGGGTGGAAACCAACACTTTATTTTTCATTATTTTTTTTATTTATTTTATGTCAGTTACACAGACAGCATCACGCAGCAGAAAATCCCGCTGTGGACCCGCTATATAGTTTTATGTTATTTTGCAGCAAATTTTGAGAAGCTGCATGTCTATCCTGAAGTTAGTAAAACCTATAAGCGTTCTGAAGGGCTGTGCCAATGTATTTGATTTAATTGCAGATTTGCTGCAGATTTTTTTTGGTAGAAAAAAGAAACCTGAATCACATGTGCAAGGAAACAAAAAAGGTATGTGGGCACAGCACTTCTGACCTTTTCTACACTTTGGTGGCCTCAGGATTGATTGGCATATTTTAATGCAGATTCTCAATCTGCGTAAAAAAAAATCAAACAGCACATTGCAGACAAAAGGTCTAAGAGAGTCCAGGGATAGACACAGTTGTGATGAATGGACTCAAAGATTCCTCTTGCCCCCTGGCTACTTCCACAGAGGCGTCTAGGGCAAGGGTGGCCAACTACAGTCCTCAAGGTCTGAAAAGAGTGCTAGTTTTCTGCATTTCCATGGGGATGTACAGGTGCTAACTTCATCACCTGTAGAGGTGATGGAAGAGTCCAGCATCTTGTGCATTGCAAGGGCAATCATGAAAACCTACACTGTTTGCGGCCCTTGACAACTGCACTTGGCTAGCCCTGTTCTAGGTATAGTGTCTTAAAGTTCCATAATTCACACCTTCAGGCCACAGGCCTGCAGCTTGTTCACAAGTCTCTGTAGGGCAGTATCAAAGCACCTGTTTGCAGAATCCGTCCAGCACACAAGGAGTGAACTCTAAAAACTTTACTATGTACACATAGACTATTAGTCTCAAGCCAAAAAACTTAACAACATACATAGCATATATAGATAACTAACAAAAACATGTCTTGGTCAAGGACAAGAAAAAAATGCAAATAAAACAAGCTCCAAAAGTCATTCATTGGCCAATATTCTAGTAAGGAATGGGTCACTGTCTCACAGATCCACCAACATGCTTTTAGGAAGGTCCACTGAGCATTTTTATGTGCATTTGTATCAATGCCATGGATGGTTGGTTCAGTTTTGGATGGTAGTCTGTTGCTGGATGGTCTTGGGGGCTCTCAATGGCTACTCCTGCATTCTCTGCAACCACCTGCCCCCCTTGCACACTCCCTCATTGCCACAGCTAGAGAGGATGATGGAGGAAAGGAAATAGGGGACAACCACCCACTCTAGATGGGACAAGACAAGGACCATCTTTAGAAACATTTCCATGCCCTGTGACTTTGGATGCATGTCACTAGCCAACCAAGAGACACTTTGACCACACCAAAACGTCTCTCTAGTTCGGCCTCCTCCTGCCAGTTTGCAAATTGGGCCAACCTAGTATACGTCAACCACAAACTACCCCTTCATGTCCCACACTTCCATGAATGTGACCTCATCCCCAACAAAGATGGTACGTAGTCTTTCGGTAAGATCATCATGCGGCATGGCTTCGCGGTTGACGCAGTACCAATGTTTAGTGCCAAATTCCACTAGGAAACCATACCCCTTATCCTGTTTGAATAGCACCATCTTTTACACTTTTGTGTATTGGTAAAGGAAGTCATTAGCCTTATGCCCATGCAGCCAGTTCCAGTCAATGGCATCTGCATGCTAAATCTCCTCAACAAATAACAGAACGAGGTGATTGATGCCTTCGTGGATAGGTGCTAGATGGGGGTAGGGGTTCCCACATTGCATTGTCTCATTTGAATGCCACTGCAGGTGGTGAGGGTGATACACACAGCTGGGAAACATTGCCTCTTGGATTGAGCTCCATGATTCAGACTCGAGCAATCAGTACTGGAGATGATTGTTTGCACACTATTGTGGCCTAATGCCTAGCTGCTAATTAACACCTGACTGTCAGACCACAATGTATATAAACTAGGTTGTGGATACTTAGTTGCAATCATTGAAAATAAATATGTTTATTCAGATTAACATTCACCATCAATTCATCTGGAATTCTGAATTAGGCTAGGGCCACACTTATCATGTCACTTACGTTTGGCGGATGCAGTAACTGCAGAGGCAATCCTGCAGTAATGGACAGCGTTAATGTCGGGTGCTGAGAGCTAACGCTGCTCCATAGTAACCCGATGTTTACCATGGATAAGCCACATAGGAAGACAAAGGAACTGTGCATGAGCAGAGAGCACAGGAAAACGTTTGTAGCGTGAAATGGTGCCATTTCCCCCCCCCCCCCGCTGAACCCTCCCTGACTATGTAACCCCAAATGAGAATAAACGCTGCACTGCAAGAATTCCCGGTGAGAGCCGTCTTTTCTCACCACATATGATGTTTACTTGTCCTGAAGACTGAACAACATCGGGCACTAGTCCACATGAGCCCTCGTGGACAGGGTCCCTGCCCCTCCTGTACCTGTACGTCCTGATCGCCTAGATTTAGTGTACTTGTTCTTGTCTCCCTCATCCTCATGTAAAGCGCCATGGAACCCAATGGCGCTATATAAATAAATAATAATAATAATAATAATAATAATAATACACTGCAGCTTTACCTACGGCTATAATCCTTCACCGGTGCCTCGTTTTCCTTCTGTTTGACAAATCTCTAGATTGTATTCTTCTCTCAAACCTGCTAATGCACAAAATAACTTTCAGGCTGCACTATACAAATGGGTGTTAACAATTCCTGTCTTTTAACGATAATACGGTATCTGAAGTGACATTCTTGATTCATCAAGAGAATAAAGAATCCTGTGGCACTTGTCTACTTGAAAAAAAATCCAAATTTTATTTCCAAACTTTAAAAATGACACTCACAATAGAGGCATGTTAAAGTGTAGGCATGCAGAAAACGGACATAGTCTAAGCAACTGACCTCTGCGTCTGGTGCACTTCAGCTCCATGTCTTCTACACTGCCACGCCTCAGTTGTGAGTGTCATTTTTAAAGTTTAGGAATATAGTTTGGATTCTTTTAAGAAGATGAGTGCCACAGGATTCCTTGCTCTCTTGTTGAAATGAGTCTGACTGTCCCATGGGTTTTACCAGCTGAGCATCGCTTGACGATTTAAGGATATGAGGTGAGTGCATCATGCTGAATTTTTGTCTATTTTGTGGGTTGTTTTCCATTTTTGATTTATTCTTGATTCATATCTACATGTTTAACCACTTTATTTCCAAGTGTATTGTAGAAGGGTACTCCGGAACCGAGGCGGTCAGTAAAAGGTTCATCCCTGACTGCAGACCGGCAAGCTGTGGGCCCAGTAAAAGGGGAGCAACAGCACCACAAGACTGACACCCTGACCTCAGTCCTAACTTGGGTCCAGGACACTTTAGGGAAAGGACCGAATTCCGGTGGCGGGAGCATTAGCTTGTTGTCGCTCCCAGAGATTCAGTTTGACACCTCTGAGGGACACTGCAAAAATCTCCATGATCCACAGCTACAACCCCAGAACACCCGGTGATTATTGCGTACCATAAACAACAGGGTACCAGTAAAGAAACATCAAAGTCAAATCTGGTTTCTGGTCTCATCTATCCATTGCTAGAGGGTTTCATCGGCATCGATGAGGTGAGAACTACTACCCCCAAAATCCACTCTTCAGCCCTGAGGTAAAGCTCCACCTGTGGGGAGCTGGACTATCAAGCTGCGTCACATCACCTCAGAGGCTTCCTGCAGCGCTGGTACCCAATTACCAGATACCACAGGTGGCGTCACATTACGTTATATCCAAATTTCCCCCATCATCATCACCCCCATCCTACCACTGAAGGTCCAGGGCACAGAACTGGGAACCGACCAGCCGTGATCCCCCATCAAAGTAACAATCAGCCCCAGTATCTGAGTCCCCCACCCTGTGACTGACTCACATATGTTCTCATCCTGGGCATATGTATGTTACACATCCTTATATATATGTCCCCCATCCTGGCAGGGGCGGACTGGGCCGGGTTCCTGTGGGGCAATTGCCCTCCAGGCTGCCTGTTTAGTGACAGTTCAGGGCCGCCCGATACTGCCGGCAGCCGCCCTGAACAGTGAAATGATCATCTGAGAGCGGCCGGCTGTCAGCGCGGTGCGGCCGCAGTGGGACCGCTCCGGGCTTCAAATCGCAGCAAGGGCTGCGTCGTCCTGGCAACTAGCGGGACGCCGGGAGCGGGATTGATTCACTGACTGAGTCAGTGCTACAGTACTGCTAGCGCCACGGGTGGCTGTCTGTCGGCTCAGTGCGGCTGCAGCCGCACTCACCTGCTCTGAGCAGAGCTCTCAGCTCTCTCTGCAGGCAGCGCCACCGCGGGCCCGGTCCGGGCTTCCAGGCAGCAGCGGCCGTTGTCATGGCACCCAGCCGGCCTGTGGGACGCCGGGATTGGATGGCCACTCAGTTTCAGGGCTGCCATCAGGGCCAGACCGAGGCTGTGTGTGTCCTCGGGTGAGTGAGTTCCGCCCCCGCACCTCAGTCATCCGCCCCGCCTTTGCAATGCATCTCCCTTCACAGGCCACAGCGGCAGGCAGCTGAAGGCTCACTCAGGGGAGGGAGGAGGACTGGAGGAGGAAATTTGAATTTCCCGCCGCCGGCGCATCGCTGCGGCCGGCGGCTGGTGCTGGGTGCGGGCGGCTCTCGGGTGCCGGCAGCTGGCGGCTCCCAGTTGGTGGCGGTTGCCGGGTGCTGGCAGCTGCCACCTGGTGCCGGGTGCTGGCAGCTGCCACCTGGTGCCGGGTGCTGGCAGCTGCCACCGGGTGCCGGGTCCTGGCGGCTGGTGCCTGGTACTGGCGGCTGCCTGCTGGGTGTTGGTGGCTGCCGGGTGCTGCCTGATGCTGGCTGGCGGCTGGTGCCAGGTGCTGGTGGCAGCCGCCTGGTGCTGGCTGTTGGATGCTGGCAGCTGGTGTCGGCTACCGGGTGCTGGCTGCTGGTGCCGGATGCTGGCGGCTGCCACTGGCTGCCGGGTGCTGGCGGCTGCCTGCTGGGTGTTGGTGGCTGCCGGGTGCTGACTGATGTGGGATGCTGGCGGCTGCCGCCTGGTGCTGGCGGTTCTGGGTGCCACCGGATGCTGGCTGGTGCAGGGTGTCGGCTGGTGACAGCAAGCGGGAGACCAAGAGCGGCAGAGGAAGAAGCTGTCGGGATCCGGGATCAGGAGTGTGGAGTCAGGTAAGGAGCTATTACAGCCGAAGATAGCAACCTGGGGGGGACAGTGGGATGGATGGATAGTAGCAGCGGTCTCTATTGTGTATTTTCTATTGTGTGTATAGCCTACAGCCATCCCCATTGTCTATACAGCCAGCAGCCATCTCCATTGTCTATAAGGCCAGCAGCCATCTCCATTGTCTATAAGGCCAGCAGCCATCTCCATTGTCTATACGGCCAGCAGCCATCTCCATTGTCTATACGGCCAGCAGCCATCTCCATTGTCTATACGGCCAGCAGCCATCTCCATTGTCTATACGGCCAGCAGCCATCTCCATTGTCTATAAGGCCAGCAGCCATCTCCATTGTATATACGGCCAGCAGCCATCTCCATTGTCTACAGTTAGGGCCAGAAATATTTGGACAGTGACACAATTTTGGCGAGTTGGGCTCTGCATGCCACCACATTGGATTTGAAATGAAACCTCTACAACAGAATTCAAGTGCAGATTGTAACGTTTAATTTGAACGGTTGAACAAAAATATCTGATAGAAAATGTAGGAATTGTACACATTTCTTTACAAACACTCCACATTTTAGGAGGTCAAAAGTAATTGGACAAATAAACATAACCCAAACAAAATATTTTTATTTTCAATATTTTGTTGCGAATCCTTTGGAGGCAATCACTGCCTTAAGTCTGGAACCCATGGACATCACCAAACGCTGGGTTTCCTCCTTCTTAATGCTTTGCCAGGCCTTTACAGCCGCAGCCTTCAGGTCTTGCTTGTTTGTGGGTCTTTCCGTCTTAAGTCTGGATTTGAGCAAGTGAAATGCATGCTCAATTGGGTTAAGATCTGGTGATTGACTTGGCCATTGCAGAATGTTCCACTTTTTTGCACTCATGAACTCCTGGGTAGCTTTGGCTGTATGCTTGGGGTCATTGTCCATCTGTACTATGAAGCGCCGTCCAATCAACTTTGCAGCATTTGGCTGAATATGGGCTGAAAGTATATCCCGGTACACTTCAGAATTCATCCGGCTACTCTTGTCTGCTGTTATGTCATCAATAAACACAAGTGACCCAGTGCCATTGAAAGCCATGCATGCCCATGCCATCACGTTGCCTCCAACATGTTTTACAGAGGATGTGGTGTGCCTTGGATCATGTGCCGTTCCCTTTCTTCTCCAAACTTTTTTCTTCCCATCATTCTGGTACAGGTTGATCTTTGTCTCATCTGTCCATAGAATACTTTTCCAGAACTGAGCTGGCTTCTTGAGGTGTTTTTCAGCAAATTTAACTCTGGCCTGTCTATTTTTGGAATTGATGAATGGTTTGCATCTAGATGTGAACCCTTTGTATTTACTGTCATGGAGTCTTCTCTTTACTGTTGATTTAGAGACAGATACACCTACTTCACTGAGAGTGTTCTGGACTTCAGTTGATGTTGTGAACGGGTTCTTCTTCACCAAATAAAGTATGCGGCGATCATCCACCACTGTTGTCATCCGTGGACGCCCAGGCCTTTTAGAGTTCCCAAGCTCACCAGTCAATTCCTTTTTTCTCAGAATGTACCCAACTGTTGATTTTGCTTCTCCAAGCATGTCTGCTATCTCTCTGATGGATTTTTTCTTTTTTTTCAGCCTCAGGATGTTCTGCTTCACTTCAATTGAGAGTTCCTTTGACCGCATGTTGTCTGGTCACAGCAACAGCTTCCAAATGCAAAACCACACACCTGGAATCCACCCCTGACCTTTTAACTACTTCATTGATTACAGGTTAACGAGGGAGACGCCTTCAGAGTTAATTGCAGCCCTTAGAGTCCATTGTCCAATTACTTTTGGTCCCTTGAAAAAGAGGAGGCTATGCATTACAGAGCTATGATTCCTAAACCCTTTCTCCGATTTGGATGTGGAAACTCTCAGATTGCAGCTGGGAGTGTGCACTTTCAGCCCATATTATATATATAATTGTATTTCTGAACATGTTTTTGTAAACAGCTAAAATAACAAAACTTGTGTCACTGTCCAAATATTTCTGGCCCTAACTGTATACAGCCAGCAGCCATCTCCATTGTCTATACGGCCAGCAGCCATCTCCATTGTCTACAGTTAGGGCCAGAAATATTTGGACAGTGACACAATTTTGGCGAGTTGGGCTCTGCATGCCACCACATTGGATTTGAAATGAAACCTCTACAACAGAATTCAAGTGCAGATTGTAACGTTTAATTTGAACGGTTGAACAAAAATATCTGATAGAAAATGTAGGAATTGTACACATTTCTTTACAAACACTCCACATTTTAGGAGGTCAAAAGTAATTGGACAAATAAACATAACCCAAACAAAATATTTTTATTTTCAATATTTTGTTGCGAATCCTTTGGAGGCAATCACTGCCTTAAGTCTGGAACCCATGGACATCACCAAACGCTGGGTTTCCTCCTTCTTAATGCTTTGCCAGGCCTTTACAGCCGCAGCCTTCAGGTCTTGCTTGTTTGTGGGTCTTTCCGTCTTAAGTCTGGATTTGAGCAAGTGAAATGCATGCTCAATTGGGTTAAGATCTGGTGATTGACTTGGCCATTGCAGAATGTTCCACTTTTTTGCACTCATGAACTCCTGGGTAGCTTTGGCTGTATGCTTGGGGTCATTGTCCATCTGTACTATGAAGCGCCGTCCAATCAACTTTGCAGCATTTGGCTGAATCTGGGCTGAAAGTATATCCCGGTACACTTCAGAATTCATCCGGCTACTCTTGTCTGCTGTTATGTCATCAATAAACACAAGTGACCCAGTGCCATTGAAAGCCATGCATGCCCATGCCATCACGTTGCCTCCAACATGTTTTACAGAGGATGTGGTGTGCCTTGGATCATGTGCCGTTCCCTTTCTTCTCCAAACTTTTTTCTTCCCATCATTCTGGTACAGGTTGATCTTTGTCTCATCTGTCCATAGAATACTTTTCCAGAACTGAGCTGGCTTCTTGAGGTGTTTTTCAGCAAATTTAACTCTGGCCTGTCTATTTTTGGAATTGATGAATGGTTTGCATCTAGATGTGAACCCTTTGTATTTACTGTCATGGAGTCTTCTCTTTACTGTTGATTTAGAGACAGATACACCTACTTCACTGAGAGTGTTCTGGACTTCAGTTGATGTTGTGAACGGGTTCTTCTTCACCAAATAAAGTATGCGGCGATCATCCACCACTGTTGTCATCCGTGGACGCCCAGGCCTTTTAGAGTTCCCAAGCTCACCAGTCAATTCCTTTTTTCTCAGAATGTACCCAACTGTTGATTTTGCTTCTCCAAGCATGTCTGCTATCTCTCTGATGGATTTTTTCTTTTTTTTCAGCCTCAGGATGTTCTGCTTCACTTCAATTGAGAGTTCCTTTGACCGCATGTTGTCTGGTCACAGCAACAGCTTCCAAATGCAAAACCACACACCTGGAATCCACCCCTGACCTTTTAACTACTTCATTGATTACAGGTTAACGAGGGAGACGCCTTCAGAGTTAATTGCAGCCCTTAGAGTCCATTGTCCAATTACTTTTGGTCCCTTGAAAAAGAGGAGGCTATGCATTACAGAGCTATGATTCCTAAACCCTTTCTCCGATTTGGATGTGGAAACTCTCAGATTGCAGCTGGGAGTGTGCACTTTCAGCCCATATTATATATATATAATTGTATTTCTGAACATGTTTTTGTAAACAGCTAAAATAACAAAACTTGTGTCACTGTCCAAATATTTCTGGCCCTAACTGTATACAGCCAGCAGCCATCTCCATTGTCTATACGGCCAGCAGCCATCTCCATTGTCTATAAGGCCAGCAGCCATCTCCATTGTCTATAAGGCCAGCAGCCATCTCCATTGTCTATACGGCCAGCAGCCATCTCCATTGTCTATACGGCCAGCAGCCATCTCCATTGTCTATACGGCCAGCAGCCTGGTGCTGGCTGTTGGATGCTGGCAGCTGGTGTCGGCTACCGGGTGCTGGCTGCTGGTGCCGGATGCTGGCGGCTGCCACTGGCTGCCGGGTGCTGGCGGCTGCCTGCTGGGTGTTGGTGGCTGCCGGGTGCTGACTGATGTGGGATGCTGGCGGCTGCCGCCTGGTGCTGGCGGTTCTGGGTGCCACCGGATGCTGGCTGGTGCAGGGTGTCGGCTGGTGACAGCAAGCGGGAGACCAAGAGCGGCAGAGGAAGAAGCTGTCGGGATCCGGGATCAGGAGTGTGGAGTCAGGTAAGGAGCTATTACAGCCGAAGATAGCAACCTGGGGGGGACAGTGGGATGGATGGATAGTAGCAGCGGTCTCTATTGTGTATTTTCTATTGTGTGTATAGCCTACAGCCATCCCCATTGTCTATACAGCCAGCAGCCATCTCCATTGTCTATAAGGCCAGCAGCCATCTCCATTGTCTATAAGGCCAGCAGCCATCTCCATTGTCTATACGGCCAGCAGCCATCTCCATTGTCTATACGGCCAGCAGCCATCTCCATTGTCTATAAGGCCAGCAGCCATCTCCATTGTCTATACAGCCAGCAGCCATCTCCATTGTCTATACGGCCAGCAGCCATCTCCATTGTCTATACGGCCAGCAGCCATCTCCATTGTCTATACGGCCAGCAGCCATCTCCATTGTCTATACTCTATTATGTATATAGCTATTGTGTATTCAGCCCACAGCAGTCTCAAGTGTGTATGTGTGATGTGTGTAATCCTACTATAAAATTGCCTTATCGCGTCTTTCTTTCTGTAACGGAAATCCTGCATTGCTGATTGGCTGCTCCGCGACCAATCAGTGACATGGGATTTCCGTTACAGAGAGACAGCGCTTCACTTCAAATAGCGACCAGGAAAGTGGGCGGTGAAGTCGGCTTTCCCACCGGCTATTTGAAGTGTCCGTCCTTTCAGCCCCCCTTTGTTATCCCTCGCCGCACTGTGAATTCTCAGCCCCCTTCCCTCTCGTTGTTACCCACTCCCCGTACTGCGGTGTCACATCTTCCATGATATCCTGCATCTCTCCCTCTGTGCGATTGAGCATGTCAGGCCATCACTGCATGACATTCCTCCCACAGTGGAAGCGTCCGCTATCATGGAAGATGTGACACTGCCACAGCTGAGGTGGTCAGGTGGCATTGTAGTGTTTGTTATAGGAGTGCAGCTCAATCTACAGCAGCACAGATATCACAATGCACAAACAACACAGCATGAGCTCTGCTACATCTAAATATATACATGGCAACTGTTGGAAGGCTGGGAGCAGTATATAAGTGTCGATGTAGCACAGTTGAGTTTGACATAGCAGAGCTGAAATAGTTTGTGTATCGTTCATAGTTTTATTGGAGTGCAGGTCCATCTATTGCAGGACATACAGACATCACAATGCACAAAAAATGCAGCACCAGCTCTGCTACATCCTACTATATAATTGTCTAATCGCGTCTTTCTGTCTGTAATGGAAATCCGCCGTGACAGGAGGAGAGACGGAGGAGCGGTGATACGAGGAGCGATGGACGAGTGGTGACAGGAGAGACGAAGTAGCGGTTAATGGGTTACAGGAGAGACGAAGGTGCGGTGACAGGAGGAGCGATGGACGAGCGGTGACAGGAGAGATGAAGGAGCGGTGACAGGATGAGCAGTTTCAGGAGGAGCAATGGACGAGCGGTGACAGGAGGAGAGACGAAGGAGCGGGACAGGAGGAGCCGGGACAGGAGGAGCGGTGACAGGAGCAGCGATGGACGAGAGGTGACAGGAGAGATGAAGGAGCGGTGACAGGAGAGATGGAGCGGTGACAGGATGAGCGATGGTCGAGCGGTGACAGGAGGAGCAGTGACAGGAGGAGCAATGGACGAGTGGTGACAGGAGGAGAGACAAAGGAGCGGTGACAGGAGGAGAGACAGAGGAGGCGGGATAGGAGTGGTGACAGGAGGAGAGATGGACAAGCAGTGACAGGAGAGACGAAGGCGCGGTGACAGGAGGAGTGGTGACAGGAGGAGCGATCAACGAGCGGTGACAGGAGGAAAGACAAAGGAGCGGTGACAGGAGGAGCGGTGACAGGAGGAGAGACAGAGGAGCGGTAACAGGAAGAGAGACGGAGGAGAGGTGACAGGAGGAGAGATGGAGGAGCAGGAACAGGAGGAGCGGTGACAGGAGGAGAGATGGAGGAGAGGTGACAGGAGGAGAGACAGAGGAGCGGGGACAGGAAGAGCAGTGACAGGAGGAGAGACAGAGGAGGGGTGACAGGAGGAGCGGTGTAGTTCACTCACGTTGACTGAACAAGTTCTGTCAGTCACAGTATGTAAACTACATATATATTCTAGAATACCCGATGCATTAGAATCGGGCCACCATCTACTATATAATAGAGTTGTGAGTGTAAAAGTAAAAAAAAAGGAAAAACAGCTCAAAAATATAGAAAAAAGTGGACTTTTTTGCCTAATGGTGTTAGCCACGCATTGGTTCTTGGTTCTGCTCTCTTATCCCTGTAGTAAGCTCGGTTCTGCTCTTTTTTTCGTGTAGTAAGCTCAGTTCTGCTCTTTTTTCCCTGTAGTAAGCTCGGTTCTGTTCCCATATCTCTGTAGTAAAGTCGGTTGTGTTCCCTTATCTCTATAGTAAGCTCTGTTCTGTTCCCATATCTCTGTAGTAAGCTCGGTTCTGCTCTCTTATCTCTGTAGTAAGCTCGGTTCTGTTCCCTTATTTCTATAGTAAGCTCTGTTCTGTTCCCATATCTCTGTAGTAAGCTCAGTTCTGTTCTCTTATCTCTATAGTCTGCTCGGCTGTGCTCCCTTATCTCTGTAGTAAGCTCGGTTCTGTTCCCTTATCTCTATAGTAAGCTCGGTTCTGCTCTCTTATCTCTGTAGTAAGCTCGGTTCTGTTCTCTTATCTCTGTAGTAAGCTCGGTTCTGCTCTCTTATTTCTATAGTAAGCTCAGTTCTCCTCTTATCTCTGTAGTAAGCTCTGTTCTGCTCTCTTATCTCTGTAGTAAGCTCGGTTCTGTTCTCTTATCTCTGTAGTAAGCTCGGTTCTGCTCTCTTATTTCTATAGTAAGCTCGGTTCTGTTCCCATATCTCTGTAGTAAGCTCGGTTGTGCTCCCTTATCTCTGTAGTAAGCTCGATTGTGCTCCCTTATCACTGTAGTAAGTTCGGTTCTGTTCTCATATCTCTGTAGTAAGCTCGGTTCTGCTCTCTTATCTCTATAGTAAGCTCGGTTGTGCTCCCTTATCTCTGTAGTATGCTCGGTTCTGTTCCCATATCTCTGTAGTAAGCTCTGTTCTGTTCTCTTATCTCTGTAGTAAGCTCGGTTCTGTTCTCTTATCTCTGTAGTAAGCTCGGTTCTGCTCTCTTATCTCTGTAGTAAGCTCAGTTCTGTTCCCTTATCTCTGTAGTAAGCTCGGTTCTGCTCCCATATCTCTGTAGTAAGCTCGGTTCTGCTCTCTTATCTTTATAGTAAGCTCAGTTCTGTTCCCATATCTCTGTAGTAAGCTCGGTTCCCATATCTCTGTAGTAAGCTCGGTTCCCATATCTCTGTAGTAAGCTCAGTTCTGCTCTCTTATCTACTATATGTATCATCCTGTTTTTAAATCCTTTTACCTCTGCTGCTTTAATGTAGCGGCCAGTGATAAACTGGCCAAATTTGGGCTGCCGCTGCAGCTCGTGGGCCACTACCTTGTGATTGCCCCCCAGGCTGAAAAGTGCCAGCCAGCCCCTGCATCCTGGTATCTATGTCCCTATTCTTGTATATATGTTCCCTTTCCTGGTATATATGTTTCCCATCCTGGAAAATATTTCTTTCATCCTGGTATATATGTCCCCATCATGGTATGTATGTTCCCATCCAAGGCTCTATTCTGGTAAATATGTCCACCATACTTGTAAATATGTCCCCCTCCCTAGTAAATATGTCCGCGTTATGGCATACATGTTCTCACTATGAGCTCATCCTGATATGTATGTCCACCATCCTGGTATATATGTTCTCATTCTCAGCCTATCCTCGTATGTCCCCATCCTAGTATGTATGTTCACCATTTAGGTATATATGTCCCCCATCCTAGTATCTAAGTCCCCATTCTGGTATACATGTACACATCCTGAGCTCATCCAATTATATATCTCCCCATCCTGGCTTAAATGTTGCCTTTATTGGTATGTATGTCTCCTATCCTGGTATATACAGCATATTACAAAAATGCATACAGCGCTAACATTTTTGTAAATATTTTATTATAACTTTTCATAAGAAAACAATGAAAATATACGTTGACAGCTTGTATAACAGTGTAAATTTGGTGTGCTCTCTAAATAAGCCATTAACGTCTAAACCACTGGCAACAAAAATTGTGCCTAATTAGCCATTTTCCCATCCTGGTGTCATGTGACTCCTTAACTCTACAAAGTCTCAGGTGTGACTGAAGAGAAGGTGTGTTAAATTTGGTGTTATCATTCAAACACTTTCCCATACTGGTTACTTAAAGTTCAGCATTGCACCTTATGGCAAAAAATTATCTAAGGATCTGAAAATAGAATTGATGATTTACATAAAGATGGTCTTGACTATAAGTATATTGCAAACACCCTAAAACTGAGCTGCAGCATGGTGGACAAAACCATGCAATGATTTAGCAAGGCATGATCTACTCAGAAAAGGTCTTGCCATGGTTGACCACAAAAGTTGAGTGTTGTGATCAACATCATATCCAGAGACAGTCTTTTTAAAGTAGACTTATGGGTGCTGCCAGCATTTCTGCAGAGGTTAAATGGGTGAGGTAAATTTGTAAGTGCTCAGACCATATGCCACACAGTGCATTAAATTTTCATATTTGTCTGCATGGTTGTTGTTCCAGAAGGAAGCCTCTTCTAAAGATAATACACAAGAAAGCCTGCAAAATAGTCTGCTGAAGGGAAACAGGCTAAAGGCATGGAGTACTAGAACCATGTCCTGTTGTTTGATGAGGCCAAAATAAATTTATATTATTCAGATATTGTCAAGCAAGTGTGGCATCAACCAGATCACTAGACAAGTAAAAAAAAGTGTGTCATGCCTAAAGTCAAGCATGGTGGTGGGGGTGTCATCTTTGGGGGCTGCATAAGTAGTGCTTGTTCTGCAAAGCTATAGTTCACTGAGGGAATCATGAACTCCACCATGTGCTCTGACATACTGAAACAGAGCATGTTCCCCATGCTTCAGAAGTTGGGCCGCAGGGCAATACTCCAACATGATAACAATACCAAACATACCTCCAAGACAACCATTGCCTTGATGAAGAAACTAATGGTAAGGGTACTGGATTGGCCAAGCGTGTCTCCAGATATAAACCCTATTGAGCATTTGTGAGGCCTACTCAAATGAAGGTGGATGGATGCAGGGTCTCTAACATCCACCAGCTTCTTGATGTCGTCATAAAGGAGTAGAATAGGATTCAAGTGACTTCTGTGAGACTCTAGTGAACCAAGAGATTTAAGGCAGTGCTTGAAAATAATGGTGGCCACTAGAGATGAGCGAGTACTAAAATGCTCGGGTGCTCGAAGCTCGGGCCGAGCATCCCAAGATATTTGTGTGCTCGGCCCGAGCACCGAGCCCAATGTTATCCTATGGGAGACCCGAGAATTTTTCTGGCATGACCCCTGGCAGCATGGAAAAACCCTAAATATGTCACAAAAGTATCAGAACAGTGCTCAAATGACATGGGAACAGCATGGGGAAGACCCATGTAAGCATTTCAGACCCCAAGGTCACTGCTGTGAACAATGTTGTCAGACTATTATGCCACTTTTACGGACTGTCAAGAAAACGTTACAAAATTAAACCAAAATGGATTTTCATGGAGAAAATATTAAGGGCTCATACCCACTTGTGAGACAGAGTTGGTGTATGTTAGTTTTTTGGATTATATCAAAGATTTTTTTTTAAAAAGTATTGTGTGGCACTCCCATGCCCTTGGGAAGAGACGTACATGAAGGCCTCTTTAAATCATGTGCCCATTTTAAGGAAGAAGGTCTTTTGTAGTATTGCCCTAGGCAGGGCAGCCAAAAATTGCGAGGCACCCCAATGCCCCTGGATAGAGACGTGCATGAGGGCCTCTTTAAATATTGTGCCCATTAAAAGGAAGTGGGTCTTTTGTAGTATTACCCTAGGCAGGGCTGCCAAAAATTGTATGGCACTCTGATGCCCCTGCATAGAGACGTGCATGAGGGCCTCTTTAAATAATGTGTCCATTTTAAGGAAGTGGGTCTTTTGTAGTATTGCCCTTGGCAGGGCATCCAAAAGTTGGGAGGCACTTCAATGCCCCTGGATGGAGGTGTGCATGAGGGCCTCTTTAAATATTGTGCCCATTATAAGGAAATGGGTCTTTTGTAGTATTGCCCTTGGCAGGGCTGTCAAAAGTTGGGAGGCACTTCAATTCCCCTGGATGGAGGTGTGCATGAGGGCCTCTTTAAATATTGTACCCATTATAAGGAAGTGGGTCTTTTTTAGTATTGCCCTAGGCAGGGCTGCCAAAAGTTGTGTGGCACTCCCATGCCCCTAGGAAGGGACGTACATGAAGGCCTCTTTAAACAATGTGCCCATTCTAAGGAAGTGGGTCTTTTGTAGTATTGCCCTAGGCAGGGCTGCCAAAAGTTGGGAGGCACCCCAATGCCCCTGGATAGAGGCGTGCATGAGGGCCACTTTTAATATTGTGCCCATTATAAGTAAGTGGGTCTTTTGTAGTATTGCCCTAGGCAAGGCACCAAAAATTGGGAGGCACCCCAATGCCCCTGGATAGAGGCGTGCATGATGGCCACTTTTAATATTGTGCCCATTATAAGTAAGTGTGTCTTTTGTAGTATTGCCCTAGGCAGGGCCGCCAAAAGTTGTGTGGCACTTCAATGCCCGGGATGGAGGCGTGCATGAGGGCCTCTTTAAATAATGTGCCAATTTTAAGGAAGTGGGTCCTTTGTAGTATTGCCCTAGGCAGGGCTACCAAAAGTTGGGAGGCACTTCAATGCCCCTGGATGGAGGCGTGCACGAGGGCCTCTTAAAATAATGTGCCCATTTAAAGGAAGTGGGTCATTTGTAGTATTGCCCTAATCAGGGCTGCCAAAAGTTGGGAGGCACGTCAATGCCCCTGGATAGAGACGTGCATGAGCGCCTCTTTAAATAATGTGCCCATTATAAGGAAGTGGGTCTTTTGTAGTATTGCCCTAGGCAGGGCTGCCAAAAGTTGGGATGAACTTCAATGCCCCTGGATGGAGGCGTGCATGAGGGCCTCTTTAAATAATGTGCCTATTTTAAGGAAGTGATTCATTTGTAGTATTACCCTAAGCAGGGCTGCCAAAAGTTGGGAGGCACTCTGATGCCCCTGGATAGAGACATGCATGAGGGCCTCTTTAAATAATGTGCCCATTGTAAGGTCTTTTGTAGTATTGCCCTAGGCAGGGTAGCCAAAAATTGGGAGGCACCCCAATACCCCTGGATAGAGGCATGCATGAGGGCCACTTTTAATATTGTGCCCATTTTAAGGAACTTTGTCTTTTGTAGTATTGCCCTAGGCAGGGCAGCCAAAAATTGTGTGGCACTCTGATGCCCCTGGATAGAGACGTGCATGAGGGCCTCTTTAAATAATGTGCCCAATATAAGGAAGTGGGTCTTTTGTAGTTTTGCAATAGGCAGGGCTGCCAAAAGTTGTGTGGCACTTCAATGCCCCTGGATGGAGGCGTGCATGAGGGCCTCTTTAAATAATGTGCCAATTTTAAGGAAGTGGTTCATTTGTAGTATTACCCTAGGCAGGGCTGCCAAAAGTTGGGAGGCACTCTGATGCCCCTGGATAGAGACATGCATTAGGGCCTCTTTAAATAATGTGCCCATTGTAAGGAAGTGGGTCTTTTGTAGTATTGCCCTAGGCAGGGTAGCCAAAAATTGGGAAGCACCCCAATACCCCTGGATAGAGGCGTGCATGAGGGCCTCTTTTAATATTGTGCCCATTTTAAGGAACTTTGTCTTTTGTAGTATTGCCCTAGGCAGGGCAGCCAAAAATTGTGTGGCACTCTGATGCCCCTGGATAGAGACGTGCATGAGGGCCTCTTTAAATAATGTGCCTATTTTAAGGAAGTGGGTCATTTGTAGTATTGCCCTATGCAGGGCTGCCAGAAGTTCGGAGGCACTTCAATGCCCCTGGATGGAGGCGTGCATGAGGGCCTCTTTTAATATTGTGCCTATTATAAGTAAGTGGGTCTTTTGTAGTATTGCCCTAGGCAGGGCAGCCAAAAATTGGGAGGCACCCCAAAGCCCCTGGATAGAGGCATGCATGAGGGCCACTTTTAATCATGTGCCCATTTTAAGGAACTTTGTCTTTTGTAGTATTGCCCTAGGCAGGGCAGCCAAAAATTGTGTGGCACTCTGATGCCCCTGGATAGAGACGTGCATGAGGGCCTCTTTAAATAATGTGCCCATTTTAAGGAACATTGTCCCTTGTAGTATTGCCCTATGCAGGGCAGCCAAAAATTGTGTGGCACTCTGATGCCCCTGGATAGAGACGTGCATGAGGGCTTCTTTAAATAATGTGCCCATTTTAAGGAAGTGGGTCTTTTGTAGTATTGCCCTAGGCAGGGCAGCCAAAAATTGGGAGGCACTTCAATGTCCCTGGAAAGAAACATGGAGGAGAGCCTCTGAATATTGTTCCCATTACAAAGGAGTGGGTCTCCTGTACTTGTAATGCCCATTCTGTAAGCATGGACTAAACCATTTACCCCTGGGGGTATATATGAAACTACTGCCCAATTTCAGATCTCTAGAGGACCAATTCAAACTAACTTGGAAGGATAGAACAGTCTGGAGGTTAATAAATTCCTCCTCGTCCTTCTCACTCTCCCACTTTTCCTTATCCAAACCCATATCTGAATTATTTGATAACCCAAACAAAATTTCATTGTGGTCAACTAACTATATTTATAGACTTCTGAACGAAGACTTAGCTCTCCAAAAATTATCATATATTAATGCATGGGAGAATGAATTAAACTCCACTATAGATCTTGATGAATTGTCTTTAGCAATTAACCTCTCATATTCACACACTTTTTGTGCCTCAATACAAGAATCCTACTTCAAGCTTTTGGCCAGATGGTATTGGACCCCATCAAAATTGAATCGCATGGATAAAACTATATCCCCAACTTGTTGGAGAGAGTGTACTCATACTGGGACACTTTCCCATATTTTTTGGAAATGTCCGAAGATTCTGGGGTTCTGGACCGAGATTCATGATTTAATATTTAAAACCACCAATATGAAGATCACACTTACCCCTCAAATGGCCCTCCTCTCATTAGGAATTTCAAACATACCTCATAACCTTAGATTTATCATCAACCAAATTTTATTAACCGCTAAGGTCCTTCTAGCTGCTAGATGGAAGACTACAACGTCTCCTACAATCCTGGAACTAATTGACCGAATGTCCTCCCACTGCACATACGAATTCAATTATGCGGTTAGAAATAATTCGTATAACAAATATTTTTCAAATTGGGAGCCCTGGATCTCATCACAATCCTTAAATCATCTCACTAGGTCCATTGACGTTAACCTCACAACCTAACATCTCCACTTCATCAATTTATAGATGTCTCTCGGAAATTGCATCTGATTTTCTCCCTTTAAGTATGAATGCAGATCTAACATAACAATCCAATTTTGTGTTCAGGTTCGAATAAATCTAGCCGAACCACAGTTAATATCTTAACTGCCGTTAAATAAGAATAGCTTATATTGGTTATTTGTTTTCTTTTTTTTTGTATTTTGCTTTTGTATCGATATACTCATATACTTATATTACCCAACTGTATGACTACCCCAATGTTCCTGTATTCCTGTATGCCTGTATGTCTGTAATATGTAATTTATCTCCTACATACTACCCTATATATTTCCCACCCTACCCTTTTCCTAAAGAAATTTCAATAAAAATATTGAGAAATATATAAAACTACTGCCTAACTTTTGAACGGTTAGGGTCATCATCATCATAAATATGATGTAAAAAAATTATGTTTTCGTGGCATCATGAACCACGGTCGCACTGATCATATGATGGTGGTGGATGAGGAGAAGGAGGAGCAGTACAGCAAGTAGCCAAAGACATGAAGTGTGTACTGATGTGTGGGTGTGAGGAGGTGCATGGCAATCTACCGGCACAAAATTTTAATTCCGCTCTCATTTGGTGGTGGTGTGGTGAAGTCAGGTCCAATCCAACCCTTGTTCATCTTGATCAGAGTCAACCTGTCAGCATTTTCAGTTGACAGGCGGGTGCGTTTATCAGTAATGATTCCACCTGCGGCACTAAAAATACGCTCTGACAAAACTCTAACGGCAGGACCGTCAGTAGAGAGCCAATTCCGGCCACGTGTCCAGCTTGGATACCCAATAATTATAAGGCACAGAGGAGTCTAGGAGCACTTTAGTACGATTGGCAAGGTACTCCCTCAGCATCATGGCAAACTTTGCTGTCCTTGTGACACTACCCCGCACCTCAGGGCCTGTGGTACTGGAGGTGCTGAGAAAAGTGTCCCAGATCTTTGAGAGTGTTCCCCTTCCTCTGCTGGATTGGACTTCTGCCTCTCTCAGCCGGACACCTTGTTTGTCCACCGAATCGTGACCTCTGCCGCTAGCATTTTCAGAAGGGTATTTTTTGACTAATTCCGCGATTATGGCCTTCTGGTATTGCAGCATTTTTGTAGACCTCTCCGCCTCGGGAATAAGAGAAATAAAGTTCTCCTTGTAGCGTGGGTCTAAAAGTGTCACCAACCAGTAATGAGTGTCCGCCAAGGGCCACGAGACAGGCAGCGTAACATAAAGTTAGCCATGTGCGCCAGACTGTTAACAGGCAAGACTTCAGGGTCCTCACCAACAGCATGACTGGCCATGCTGGCCTCATCATCCTCCTCCTCCTCTCCCCTGTCCTCTGGCCATCCACGCTGAACCGACGGTCTGACAGTTGTGCATGTATTACCGTCAATTCCGCATGAATTCCCCAATTCCCCAATGCACGTTGGGATGAGATGAGGCTGGTCTGTGTGTAATCACCCAGTACGGTTTCTTGCTCCAACTCATCATGCTCTGCCTGCAATGCATCGTCTTTGATTTTGAGCAGAGAGCGTTTTAGAAGACAGAGAAGCGGGATAGTGACTCTAATGATGGCATCATCGCCGCTCACCATGTTGGTGGAGTCCTCAAAGTTTTGGAGGACGGTACATATGTCGGACATCCATGTCCACTTCTGAGGTCTTATGTGTGGAGTTTGAACCGTGTACTGATGGCCTAGTTGATGCTGGTACTCAACATCTTCCCTCTTCTGCTCACAAATCCTGACCAACATGTGCAGTGTGGAATTCCAACGCGTGGGGACATCACACACCAGTCTGTGAGCCGGAAGCTGCAAACTCCGCTGAAAGCCGGCAAGGGCAGCAGAAGCAGTAGGTGACTTTCTAAAATGGGCACACAGGCGGCGTACTTTGACGAGCAGATCAGACAGCACCGGGTAGCATTTAATAAACCGCTGAACTACAAGGTTGAGCACAAGGGCCACGCATGGAACATGTGTCAGCTCGCCTCAGAGTCGCCACAAGGTTCCGGCCATTTTCACACACGACCATGCCTGACTGTAGGTTCAGTGGTGTGAGCCAGTGATCTGCCTGCTGTTTCAGAGCTGTCCACAACTCTTCAGCGTTGTGGGGTTTGTTACCTACCCATATTAGCTTCAGCACAGCCTGTTGCCGCTTAGCCGAGGCAGTGCTGCAGTGCTTCCAGCTTGGGACTGGTGTGGAGGGTGAAGTGGAGGAGGAGGAGGCTGAGGAGCATGACGTTACGGAGCTGTACACTGTGGGTGAAACCCTGACTGAGTTAGGGCCTGCAATCCTTGGTGTCGGCAGGATGTGTTCCGTCCAAAGCTCAGACTGGGTCCCGGCTTCCAGAATATTAACCCAGTGTGCCATCAGTGAGATGTACCGGCCTTGCCCACAAGCACTTGTCCGCGTGTCCGTGGTTAGGTGGACTTTGCCTGAAATTACATTGTTAAGGGCACGTATGATGTTTTGTGACACATGCGGGGACGGCACACCGGGAAAAATAGTGGTGGCTGGGGACCGAATAGCGTGGGACAGCCGCCGCCATCAGGTTGCGGAATGCTTCCATCTTCACCAGCCTAAAAGGCAACATTTCCAGCGCAAGCAGTCGCGAAATGTGTGCATTTAGAACTGTGGGAAAGGAAGGTGTGTCACAGTCCGCGCTGCCAAGAAATCCGCTCGTAAATAACGCTAGTAATCGGTGTTCAAATCAATCCTTTTTATTCATCCAACGCGTTTCAACGTCCTCCTAGCGTCTTCCTCAGGGATGTCTCTCCCCCACCAAGCAACTCATATTTATACACATAGCAATTGCCATAACAAGTGGGTGTTTCCCACCATGTGACGTGAAAAACGTCATCACAACTGGGAGGGTATTACATTTTGGCGCAAAAATATAAAACAACTTTATAAACACATAAAAATGCAGGTTAAAATGTCATTACATACATCAACAAGATTCAGTTCAATATTAACCTAAAAACTTTCCTAAAAAACCAAGCGGAAAAGCACCCAAATTCAATCCTGTATATGTGTAATATGCAAAAAAGTAAATAATGGTAATGGTGGAGCATCAAATGTCACCTCTGAGTTTCGAACTTGTGTCTGCACAACAATCATTCTTATGGGTAGATTCATTATGCACTGAGCCATCAGTGCTGGCAACGATTTTGACTTCTGTATTTCTACAGCAGGCGACATGTATCTCTTTTTATTTTGCAGAGGCATGCAGGCTCAATCATCCTGAGATATCCGCCATCAAAGGATTCAATTTGGATATGAATTTTGCTCTTTTTCTCTTCTTCTAAAAACAAATTTTATTTATTTAATTAAAAATCAAAAAGTTATTACATTTTTATCAAATTAGTAATACACTATAGAGAATTTTTAAGGTCATAACCATTATTGGATGAACAATAAAAACTACATATTAAAAAATATATATTAAAAGCAAATTTGGATCTAAATATTAATTTATATATTTAAATATATTTTTGTTTACACATGATTAAATATATTTCAATAAAAAATTCTTCTTCAAAAAAGAATTCATAAGGTCTAATTATTTGTGTACAAAGCAAAATGGAAACCAAAGGATCAGTAGATGAGGGGAGACTTGTAAAAATGGGGGGTTCACTATGAGATGTCTCACCTCAGACAAAAAACTGAGCTATTATCCAGGCGACTAGGGTTTCATTCGTATCAATATCAGATTGTCAAGATCGCCAACTGAGTTGTGGCTCAGTGCAATGAAATACACAGCGATGAAATGACTGACATGCATCGCTGTGTATTTCATTGCACTGAGCCACAACTCAGTTGGCGATCTTGACAATCTGATATTGATACGAATGAAACCCTAGTCGCCTGGATAATAGCTCAGTTTTTTGTCTGAGGTGAGACATCTCATAGTGAACCCCCCATTTTTACAAGTCTCCCTCATCTACTGATCCTTTGGTTTCCATTTTGCTTTGTACACAAATAATTAGACCTTATGAATTCTTTTTTGAAGAAGAATTTTTTATTGAAATATATTTAATCATGTGTAAACAAAAATATATTTAAATATATAAATTAATATTTAGATCCAAATTTGCTTTTAATATATATTTTTTAATATGTAGTTTTTATTGTTCATCCAATAATGGTTACGACCTTAAAAATTCTCTATAGTGTATTACTAATTTGATAAAAATTTAATAACTTTTTGATTTTTAATTAAATAAATAAAATTTGTTTTTAGAAGAAGAGAAAAAGAGCAAAATTCATATCCAAATTGAATCCTTTGATGGCGGATATCTCAGGATGATTGAGCCTGCATGCCTCTGCAAAATAAAAAGAGATACATGTCACCTGCTGTAGAAATACAGAAGTCAAAATAGTTGCCAGCACTGATGGCTCAGTGCATAATGAATCTACTCATAAGAATGATTGTTGTGCAGACACAAGTTCGAAACACAGAGGTGACATTTGATGTTCCACCATTACCATTATTTACTTTTTTGCATATTACACATATACAGGATTGAATTTGGGTGCTTTTCCGCTTGGTTTTTTAGGAAAGTTTTTAGGTTAATATTGAACTGAATCTTGTTGATGTATGTAATGACATTTTAACCTGCATTTTTATGTGTTTATAAAGTTGTTTTATATTTTTGCGCCAAAATGTAATACCCTCCCAGTTGTGATGACGTTTTTCACGTCACATGGTGGGAAACACCCACTTGTTATGGCAATTGCTATGTGTATAAATATGAGTTGCTTGGTGGGGGAGAGACATCCCTGAGGAAGACGCCAGGAGGGCGTTGAAACGCGTTGGATGAATAAAAAGGATTGATTTGAACACCGATTACTAGCGTTATTTACGAGCGGATTTCTTGGCAGCGCAGACTGTGACACACCTTCCTTTCCCAGAGCTTCTATTTCGTCTACCCGAGTGGAGACCGGTGGAAGTCCAGCAGCCATCAGGACACTTATTCTATCAGGCCTTTTAATCAGTTGTGGGTGGCACAACTGGACTAGGTGAGTGAACCTTTTCTCACCTACTTGTTTTTAGTGTCTAGTGATAAGGGCACTATTGCGCCTCTTGTCCCCCCCCCTCTCTTTTCTTGTCTTTTCATTTAGAACTGTGGCATGTGGGGCGTTGGCAGCGTATTTGCGCCTGCGTTCCAAAGATTGGTGTATGGATAACTGAACGCTGCGCTGGAACAAGGACGTGGTTGATGATGGTGCTATTTCTGCTTGTGCAACTACAGGTGAAGGGCAGGAGGCATCTTCGCATGCAGTATGGACAGGGAATTGTCTTGCACACACAACAGTGGAAGACGCAGCGGTGTCACCTGCAAACACTGCTCCTGGACTCTGCTGTACATCCCACAAAGTCGGGTGCTTTGCTGCCATGTGCCTGATCATGCTGGTGGTGGTCAGGCTGCTAGTTTTGCTACCCCTGCTGATGCTGGCATGGCAGGTGTTGCAAATGGCCTTTTTGGAATTATTTGTAGACACCTTAAAAAACAGCCAGACTCGGGAAGACCTAACAGTTGTACTGGCAACTTTTGTCGTGTTGTTGTTCCGGGGAACGGTTGCCTGCCTTCTGCCTACAGACACCACCCTGCTTCTTCTGGCCTGTTGTGATGCTACGCATAACTCCCCCTGTGCACTGCTGTCCTCGCTCTGCATGTCCTCCTGCCAGGTTGGGTCAGTTACTGGATCATCCACCTCCACCACATGGGGTGGGCTGGTGCACCTTGACCCGAGAGGCAATGACATGTTGGCAGCCCTAGCAGTAGGAGAGGAGCGGAGGTGGGGGGGCGGGGTGTGGGTGTTAGCGGAGATTGAAAGGTGAGGAGCGGGGGGAAGCTGCTAGCTGAGTTTGAGAGGAGGGGGGTGCTGGCAGACTTGGAGACGCTGCCCGGTGCGTCGGCTGCTCTGCTGGTTGGCTGCTGTGAAGTTAGCGGCTGCGGCCGCAAAGTGGAGCCAGACCGGCCCATTTCAGTATGGGGGCGCCTAGATGAGGCCAATATCACCAGCCTGGGCATTCCCCCTGCCACCTGGGCCAGTCCGCCCCTGTCCACCATGTCGTCTTCCACTTCCTGGTCCTCCTCCTGACTTTCTGGCAATTGTGTCTCATCATTGTCACCTCTTGTTGAGACACGTTCCCACCGTTGCCTTCATGAGACCGTGGCTCCTCAAATATTTGGGCATCGGTACATACGATCTCCTCATGACCCACTTCAACTGGAGCTGGAGAGAGGCCAGAATCTACGAATGGATAAGTGAACAGCTCTTCAGAGTGTCCAAGTGTGGGATCAGTTATGTCCGAGGCCGGGCACTCGGCATGGTGGTAGGAAGGAGTATTAGGGTGTGGAATGTGGAGTCCAGTCTCACGGCTACTGACACTTGAATGTGTGGAAGACAGAGTATTTGTGGTGGGGCCAAACTGACTGGAAGCATTATCCGCTATTCAACTCACAATCTGTTGACACTGGTCTCGGTTTAATAGTGGTGTACTGCTGCGGTCCCCTAGAAATTGGGACAGGAAGGTCGAGCGAGATGATGGGGGCGTTTGTCGTGGCGCAATTCGAGCTTGCACACTGCCTCGGCCTCTGCCTGCACCACCATCACGACCAGTTCCTTGTTCCTTGCCACCAGCCTTGCGCATTTTCAATGTCTGTATACAGCTAAATGAAGGTGACCAAAAGATGGTTTTTAGCTGCACACTGAGATTACAGATTACAGCGGTTTAATCCCAGCAGCTGGAACGGTCAGACATAAACACTGACGCATATACCGTGTTTTGGCGTATACTACTTGGAGCTACAAGCCACTCCTGCGGCACTAGGATGCTAAATGAATGCAGACAAGAGTTGGTTTTTAGCTGGACACTGAGATTAGAGATTAAGGCCCTGCAGGTGAACTGGTCAGACACAAACACTGACGAGAATACCGAGTGTTTTGGCGTATCCTAATTTACGCTACAACCTACTCCTGCCTAAAGAGTGCTAAATTAATCCCTAAAAGCACTGTTTTGGGATGGATGAGATTTCCAGCCTGCACACCAGCCCCAGATGTGATGCAGGCTGGTATACTGGCACAACGAAGTTTGCTATATACCCTGCCTCCCTGCCTGCCTGTATACAGCTCTATTAGTCCTCAGAAGGACTGTTGTGGTAATTATATTGGCAGCCCTGCGCCTACACTAGCTGAAAGGCCAAAAATCTGTCCCTCAATCAGCAGCACCTCTCCCTACACTGACTGTCTGTGGAGCAGAGTGACGAGCACAGCACGGTCAGGTCTTATAAAGACCTGATAATGCTGTGCGGCCTGCCAATCACTGTAATGCCACAACCAACATGGCTGTGGCATTACAGTGTCTGTCAGCCAATCCCTGCATGCGGGCTGGCTCTGTAAATAGCGCCAACATGCAGTGAGGTGGACCCCGAGCATAGCAAGAGTATCGCGAGATTACTGAGTACTCGCCGAGTAACCCGAGTACCGAGATATTCGTGCGAGTAGTGACAAGCCATTGTAGTACCTCCGCAGAGTGAAATGTTAATCTGGTGTAGGGCGACTGTGGGCCTTAAAGGGCAAAGTTACCAGGCACTGGTAGAACCTGTGTATTTGGATAGCCGTCCACCATCCTAGCAGCCAGGGGTGTAGTTTATGTACGTAACAGGAGGGTACCTGTACGCATTTTGAACTGTGGGGAGGAGGAGGTTAAGCTACCCCGGTATGCTACTATTGCTAAATTATATACAGTTGATAACAACGCAATTAATGCCGTGGAGCCCTTAGACTTGCCCAAACCAGCTGAGGACAACGGCTCAAAAGAAAAGTTAGAAGATTGGTGTCAGCAGTTGCACGTCGGCACCAACTCAACACCCTTATACCATAAGCGTTGAGTATACCGGGTAGTTAGAGAATTTACACAGATTTTTAGCAAGGATCCATTAGACTTTGGGCAGGCAAAGGGAGTGTAGCATTGTATACCAACCGGGGATCACCCACCTATCAAGGAAAGGTACAGGCCTATACCACCAGCACATTTCCAATGTGCAAAGGAGATGTTACGGGAAATGAAGGAGGCTGGGGTGATTAGAGATAGCTGTAAACCCATGGGCAGCTCCGCTAGTCCTAGTGAAGAAAAAGGATGGGACAATGAGGATGTGTGTAGATTATAGACAGCTCAATCGCATTACACACAAAGACGCATACCCATTACCTAGGATAGAGGAATCATTAGCCGCTTTGAGAACAGCTAACTATTTCTCCACTCTTGATCTCACCAGTGGGTACTGGCAGGTCCCTGTAGCAGAAGCTGACCAGGAAAAGACCGCCTTTATGACATCTATGGGCCTAAATAAATTCAACTGTATGCCGTTTGGACTCTGCAATGCCCTGGGAATGTTCCAGAGGCTTATGGAATGCTGTTTGGGTCACCTGAATTTCGAGACCGTGTTGTTGTACCTAGACGACGTCATCGTATACTCAAAGACATACGAGGACCACCTGAAGTATCTAGCTGAAGTCTTCGAGGCACTGTCCAAGTTCGGCCTGAAGGTGAAACCATCAAAGTGTCATCTCCTCAAACCTAAGGTACAGTACCTAGGCCATATAGTAAGCGCATAGGGTGTGGCTCCAGATCCGAAGAAGATCACTGCCATCCAAAGTTGTCCAAAACCTAACACCCTCAAGGAAGTGCGTCAGGGCTGGTAGGCTATTACGGCCGGGTCATCAGAGGCTTTACCCAAATGGCCGCACCCCTGCAGAATCTTCTAGTGGGTCAGACCCAGAGAGCTAGGGGCCCGAGTCCGGCTGTCAAGTGGGGAACCGAGGATGAAGACTCGTTTCAACAGCTGAAAAAAGCATTGACTGGGGAAGAGATCTTTTCTTACCCAGACTACAGTCAACCATTTATCTTATATACCGATGCTAGCAATGTAGGATTGGGGGCTGTACTAGCGCAGAAGCAGAATGGAAAGAAAAAGTAATTGCCTATGCCAGCAGGAAACTTAGGCCTACTGAAAGGAATTCTGATAACTATAGCTCATTCAAGGTCGAATTCCTAGCCGTAGTGTGGGCCATGACGGAACGATTTAAGCACTATCTGGCAGCTGCTAAATTCACGGTTTATACCAACAATAATCCCCTGACTCACTTAGAAAATGCTAAGCTAGGTGCGATGGAACAACGATGGATGGCCAGACTATCTAACTATAGCTTCACCATCAAGTACAGAGCCGTGCGAAAGAATGCCAACGCTAATGCTTTATCTAGAATGCCCCATCTTCAGGATGATGGAGAAGACTTGGATGAGTTTGAAGAGGTAGAGTTGCCGGCCTTCCACTGTAAGCATGTGTCCCAATACTCTTATGAAGTGAGTGACCAGCGACTCCGGAGGCAGGAAGTTACTATAGATCTGTTGCCTCATCACAACTGGGCTGAGATGCAAGATGGTGATCCGGCTTTGAATCTGGTCAAAGACTTACTGCAACAAGCAGGGGCACACCCAAGTCCAGATGCCCCAGTGGAGGCATTGCAGCTCTGGAAGGATAAAGGAAGGCTGTTTATCTATGCCGATAAACTATGCTGACGGCATATTAACCCCAGAACTCAAGAACTAGTATGGCAGATAGTGATCCCAAGAAAGGACGCCCGGATGGTTCTGGAAGCCTATCATGATAGGGCAGGACACTTCGGCTAGAAGAAGCTGGAAGCCCTGCTGCGGGAAAGATTTTATTGGATTGGTATGAGACCAACCATTGAGACCTGGTGCAGGAACTGTGGCCCTTGTAGTCTTTACAGGAAAGATCGTGATAGCCAGAGGGCTTCCCTGCAACCTATTGTCACTAAGAAGCCCCTGGAGTTGGTGGCTCTGGATCATGTGAAATTGACCCCAAGTCGATCAGGCTCTGTCTACACCCTCACGATTATGGACCACTACTCTCGATTCTTGGTAGTGGTACCTGTGAAAGATAAGACGGCAATAACCGCAACACGAGCCTTTCAAATGTACTTCTGTAAGCCTCATGGTTACCGGGAGCGAGTATTAACTGATCAAGGTCCGACCTTTGAAGCGGAAGAGTTTCAGGATTTCTGCAATCTTTATGGGTGTATGAAGATCCGAACTACACCTTATCATCCGCAGACAAACGGTTTATGTGAAAAAATGAACAGAATTGTGATGGATTTGCTGAAGACCCTTCCAATAGAAAAAAGGAACATGTGGCCGGAAAGGCTGCCAGATCTAGTGGATATCTATAATAATATTCCAGTAAATTCCACCAATTTCAGTCCTGCTTACCCAATGAGAGGTAGACCCGGTAAGCTGACCATTGACCTTGAAATGGGGTTATTGACCCCTGAAAGTAACCTCCCGGAGATGGACTATGACGCTGAGCGTCAACAGAAGTATCGCCAGGTACAAGAATGTGTGGAGGGAAATCTGGCTCAGGCTCGGGAGAAGCAAGAGAGAGTCTACAACCAAAATGGGCAAGCAGGCCCTCTGGAACCAGGAGAGCAGGTCCTGAAGCGGAAACGGCGGATCCACAAATTAGATGACCAATGGGAGTCCGAGCCCAACACTGTGATGCCATCTCATCTTGATCCTCAGAAGGTTTGCTTGATAAGCCGGGATGGGGGAGAAACCTCAGCTACTGTCTCCCGAGACCTTTTGAAACGATGTCGTGAACAGCTAAGGAGTCCTGAACTGGGCTTGTCAATACCTGTTCACAAACCAGAAAAAGAGGAGATAATCCATACCATGCTGGGTGACCTCCCTGCTTCAGATTGGCTTCAGATTGACGGAGCCATTGTGGTTCCAGTGCTCACTTTCTCTATGCCAGTGACTGATCCACCTGCCAGGACCTTACAGGCTGAATACTTTGATGAATGTGACAACCCCC
>JARQOC010000006.1:265313892-265444204 GCA_033576535.1 Allobates femoralis | reverse complement strand
CTGGGGCTGCGTGTATACTACCACTGGGGCTGTATATACTACTGGGGCTGCGTGTATACTACCACTGGGGCTGCTGCTGTATACTTCCACTGGGGCTGCTGTATATACCTCTGGGGCTGCTGTATACTACCACTGGGGCTGCTGCTGTATATACCACTGGGGCTGCTGCTGTAACATGGCTGGGGCCTGTATATACCACTGGGGAGGCTACTGTATACCACACTGCTGGGGGCTGTATACCTGTGCTGGGGTCCACCCTCGGCTTATACACGAGTCAATAGGTTTTCCCAGGTTTTGGGGGCAAAAGTAGGGGGGTCGGCTTATACACGGGTCGGCTTATACACGAGTATATACGGTATATCTTTATGTTTGAAGCCTGGAATGTGGTAAAAAGTTGAAAATTTCAAGGGGGCCCAATACTTTCACAATGCACACAATACACTTTTTTCACTATGTAGGGGCAAAATAAACATCTTATCATTCACTTTACAATCTACCCAGGATATTATTATATAGAATCATAGGTAAATTTGTGACTGCAATATCTATATGTGGATTATCAGTGGGCCCCCCGAGTCAGTGTTACTGGTGTGCCCCCATGGATGAGGGTGAGTTGGCTGCATCATCTTTTCATTTTTTTAATTCTGAAGGCCAGCCCTTATTAATGCAACATTTGGATACATATTTATTAGAGATGAGCGGACCCATGGATGTTCGAGTTCACAGAGTTCAGCCGGCCAGACTAAAAAAAATGTTTGGCTCTGGAATTGGACTTGACACAAATTTAATTCTGGACAATGAATGCCATACAAGTTAACTGGGAACTGGATTTCTGTGCTGAAAAATGGCTGTAAAATGGTTGTATTAAAGGCAAGGGAGCTTGAAAAGAAGGAACATTTTACATACCGTATTTCCCTTATGATAAAAAATAGAGTATTTTCTGGCCCACTCATTAAACTACCAGAATATTCCCTTCTTCACCCTTCCACCCTCTGTGCCAGCGTGTGTGATTGGTTGCTGTCAGATTAAAATATATGCCTCCGCTTCCTATCCTCTATTCTAGCATCTATGATTGATTGCAGACAATCAGCTGTATTAGTCTAAAAAGAAATAAATATATAATTTAAAAATATTATATGAGATCCTTCCTGGCAATTTTTGATAACAAAACACTGGTAGGCGGCCGTCACACGCTGAGATATCTATAGCGATATTGTAAGCGATCACGTGCACGCGCAATCGCTTACAATATCGCTCACATCGCTGGTGAGATGTCACACAGACAGACTCACCAGCGATGTGGAGCCGCGATCTCGCTGGTAACTATGGTACACATCGGGTAACTAGGCGCCGCGCGTCGCTTAGTTACCCGACGTGTACCATAGTTACCATCTCCCAGCATAGACTCTGCGCTGGGAAATCGCTCATCGTGGTGTTATACACCACGATGAGACAGATCGTCAAATCGCTCATCGCTAGATCTGAGAACCGGAGCTCAGATCAGCGATGTCACGATCAAGCGATTTAACATCGTAAATCGCTTGATTACATGCAACGATTTCTTGCCCGATATCGCTTAAGCGATCAAAAAGGAGATCGCTTAAACGATATCGGGCAAGATATCTGTGCGTGTGACGGCCGCCGTAAGGTTACATTCACATGTTCAGTATTTGATCAGTTTTTCACATCAGTTTTTGTAAAGGTACCGTTACACACCTCAATATTTAAACGATGTCACTAACAATCTCGGGGGTGCGCGGTCGTTAGGACATCGTTGGTGAGATGTCACATGTCTAGATATCGTGGACGACGCACCAACGATGTGGCGAGTAGGTATCATTCACACAACCCAGCAAACGAAACTTTTTCACTGATGTGAATGGGCGAAATCGTAAAGGACATTATTATCGCGGTGTCACACTAACCAATGCAGCAGGTTGGCTGATCGTGGATCGTCTGATTTGAGTCCATGTTCTCAAATCTGCGAACACCAATCCAACGATTATCGTAGTCATATCTCGGTGTTACATGCAACGACGTCCTAACGATGTCGTTTCAACACCTCCAAACCCGTGACGTTTGAGCGATATCGTTAAGGATATCTTATTGTGTAATGGTACCTTAAGCCAAAACCAGGAGAGGATGAAAAGTACAGAAGTGGTGACGTCTTTCTATTACACTTTTCCTCTAATTGTTCCACTCCTGGGAGTGGCTTGAAAATACTGATGTAAATTACTGACCAAATAAGGCCACGTTCACACATTAAGAATAAGTGGATCCAGCTCAGGAGTTAAAGTCTCAAGAATAAATTACAACTTTATTAGAACAATTAAAAGCTCATACACATAAACACAATACAGGAAATAAATGGTGAAGAAATCCAACCTTGGATTTCTTCAAAAATTATTTCCTTTATTGTGCTTATGTGTATGAGCTTTTAATTGTTCTAATAAAGTTGTAATTTATTCTTGAAACTTTAACTCCTGAGTGGGATCCATTTATTCTTATATTAATTGGAATGTTTCACTACATTAGTTAAAGAAAACAAAAACTTGCACCAATGCATAAGTGAACTAGTCATGTTAATTAATCATGAGGCTGATACAGTTATGTTGGTCGTTTTGTTGTTTGAACAAACAACAGGGTGGGCCATTTATATGGATGCACCTAAATAAAATATGAATGGTTGGTGATATCAATTTCCAGTTTGTGGCACATTAGTATATGGGAGGGGTAAACCTTTTCGAGATGGACGGTGACCATGGCGTCCATTTTGAAGTCGGCTATTTTGGATCCAACTTTATTTTTTTCAATGTGAAGGGGGTCATGTGACACATCAAACCTACTGAGAATGTCATAAGAAAAACAATGGTGTGCTTGGTTTTAACTTAACTTTATTCTTTCATTAGCTGTTTACAAGTTTATGACCACTGTGAGACAGTGACCGGATTGATCTGTGACGGCCAGTATGTGTCTCCCAGGTTGTGCTCCCTCCACGTATAAGAAGCACTCCACTCTGGGTTCTTGGAGGATTCCCCAGAGGTAGACACGGGGTTAAAAGCTAGGCTGGAATAAAAGATGTGGTTCTCTGAGTGGAGCTTCGGTCTGAGGGAAGACAGATGAGGCTAGTGAGCGGCCAGGTCAAAAGAGTTCAGAAGTTGTGTGCTGATATAACACAGCCTAGCCCGGAGAGCTTGATCTCGGTGAGACCTGGACGGAGAGACCCCGTGATAAGGGAATGTATGCCAATATTATGGTTGTATGAAGTGTACCCGGCTGAGTCCCGGAACCCGGAGGTTTGTGCATAACCTGAACTGTACCAATAAACCCGTGTGCTGTGGGAACAATTACCAGGGTCACTGCTTTTTGTATTGACAACCACCGGCGCTACCTCACACCACTTATAAAATGTGTTCAAACTGCTGCTCATTGTGTCAATGCAACCCTTTTCTCCCATGCTTGACACAATGATAGCAACACTGCAGAAGAAATTCTAGCACAGGCTTCCAGTATCTGTTGTTTCAGATGCTGCACATCTCGTGTCTTCACAGCACAGACAATTGCCTTCAGATGAATGATGAGGCAAACTTTTTTGTGAATTGGGAAGATAACAAACAAAACCACCGCTATTTGTTTGACACTAATGGTGGGTTTACACACACCAATTTATCTGTTCAATATCTGAACAGATCTCTGGTTGCAGTGAAATCATGGATACATTGCTCCATTTTGTGGCTGTGTACAACATGGAGCAATGTATCCATGATTTCACTGCAACCAGAGATTGGTTCAGATATTGAACAGATAAATTGGTGTGTGTAAACCCACCATAACCCACAGTGGATAGATCCCTCCAAGACTGTTGAACACAGAAATTGATGGTATGGTGTGGCATAATGGTTACAAAGTTAGTGGGGCCATTCTTCATCAATGGAAACCTCAATGCCACTGGATATTTGAATCATGTGACAATTTCAGAATCTGAATCTGAAGGCAATTGTCTATGCTGTGAAGATACAAGATGTGCAGCATCTGAAACAATGGATACTGGAAGCCAGTGCTAGCATTTCTTCTGCGGTGTTGTTATCAGTTTGACAAGAGTAGGAGAAGAGGGTTGCATTGACAATCCAACACAATGGGCAGCACTTTGAACACATTTTATAAGTTGTTATAAACTTGTAAATAATTAATGAAAGACTAAAGTTACGTTAAAACCAAGCACACCATTGTTTTTCTCATGAAATTCTCAGTAAGGCCAGGGTCACATTTGCGGTTGGACCCTGGCCTGCCGGATTCCGGTTTCAACTTAGCAATTTTTCCATCACTGCATAGCGTTTCCGCTATGCGGTGCTGGAAACCGCAGTCCCTAGTTACCCGGTGTTTACCTGCACGACCTGTCACACAGGCAGCGGCTCGGAGGGCGTTTTACAGCGCCGCACAGGAAACCGTTGCAGACACGATTTCCTGTGCGGCGCTGTAAAACGCCCTCCGAGCCGCTGCCTGTGTGACAGGTCGTGCAGGTAAACACCGGGTAACTAGGGACTGCGGTTTCCAGCACCGCATAGCGGAAACGCTATGCGGTGATGGAAAAATTGCTAAGTTGAAACCGGAATCCGGCAGGCCAGGGTCCAACCGCAAATGTGACCCTGGCCTAAGTTTGATGTGTTTCATGACCCTCTTCTCATTGAAAAAAATAAAGTTGGATCCAAAATGGCTGACTTCAAAATGGCTGCCATGGTGATCATCCATCTGGAAAAGTTTTCTCCCTCCCATATACTAATGTGCCACAAACAGGAAGTTGACATCACCAACCATTTCCATTATATCTAGGTGCATCCATATCCATACAGCATCCATACAGGCCCATCCTGTATTCACGTTCACATGTTGACTATTTGGTTAGTATTAGGGAAACAGAAAGAAACTGCACACAGGACTTATCGCTGAAGTGCCATTAGCGGCGTGAAATGCCGTTGTACCACCACCCCCCGTCCTCCCACCTGCTACCCACTCCCTGCTATGTGCACTTGGGCACAATAAAACCGCTGATCTGAATCGATAAGTCCTGTGTGCAGCTTCTTTTTGTTTCCCGAATATTAATGTGTCTAATGAGCGGCACTAGAAGTGAGCACCAGGACGGTCGGCCGCAGATTAGCAGGGAGAACATGCTCACCACACCGTTCGGCTGTGTGAGCCGTGGACTGCTGCGACTGCGCCGAAAGACCTCCTCCAGAGGAGGTGTCATGCTGGGATGGAGTGCTGGCCCCAAATATTTTCAAAACCGTGAGTCTATTTGGTCAGTATGGTCAGAGGAAAAGTATATTAGAAAAATGTCATCCCTTCTGTACTTTTCATCCACTCCTAGTTTTGGCTTACAAAAACTGATGTGAAAAACTGACCAAAAACTGAACTCGTGAACAAAGTCTAAAACAGACAGCTATGGGCTACATCCAGCAGTGGTTTACCTTACTTTGACTGGCTATCAAAAATGGGGGATCCCCACGTCATTTTTATGAATTATTTAGTTTAGTAAGTTATCAAAATGGCATGCATTCCACCCCATTTTTGATAACCAGTTAAGGTAAATAAGACCGCTGGGGGCTGGTGTTATCAAGATGGGAAAGGACATGGGTATATGGGCCTTTCCAGCTTAATTTTCCCATCCCACAGCTGTCCAGAAATGGCGCATCCATTAGATGTATCAAATCTGACTCTCGAACCAGCTGTTCCTGGTGCCCTGGTTCAGTGGCAACTGGGATAATAGTTAATGGGGTAGATGTCATCTGTGAATTGTCAACTGACATCAAGCCCAGAGGTTAGTAATTGGATAGGAGTCTATCTAACAACCCATTACTAACCTGGAAAGTGAATGGTTAAAAAAAGACACAGACACTTTATTTGAATAAAGACTCCCCTACACGCCCTTGTTCATGACTGTATTAAACAAAATGTTTCCATGCAGCTCTACACTGTAACCGAGGATCTTCAAATTCAGCTCTGATGACTGTGAATAGGAGCAAAGTATCGCTATTCACATACGCTAGTTGGCAACAACTCTCATCAGAGCTGCTGGGTGCAGTGTTGAGTCGGCAACTCTGATAGGAGTTGTAGTCAGTACCCAGTGCCAGTGAATATCTTTATTGTGCTAATACCACCAATCTGGTAGACATCCTTAAAGACCAGACAAAGAGGCTTGTCATTGGAGTGGCTTGATGGCAGAATGTGATTCGCCCAAGGGCCTATGGGGACTCGGTACCCAGGCGTGGAGTTGCAGGGATGTCACTGGTTGCCTGCCCGGACCCGTTGCCCTAGTGGTCAGCCTAAAAATTGGGGGAAGTTGTTGAAAAGGGAATTAAATTTATCGAGATGCCACCTGCATATTTTGGTGATGGTCAGCAGCGCCGATTCAGACCTCCGGAGACGATGGTACTGCAGCTTGGATGTTGCAACTTCCTGCAGGCAGAGCTGAGTGCAGATCAGCACTTGTGGTTGTGGTGCTGGATATGATAAATGGAGTAGTGTAACGGTTTGGATGAAAGGAGACACTGAGACTGTATGACTGTACGGTTACTTTTAATGGAACCGGTTCAGATGGCAGTTTAGATGACAGCTTTTACAGTCTTTAGACGGTAGCTGGTCAGGTAGCTGGTCAGAAGAGGGTAAAATCTCTTTGAGGTTCCCGTAGTATACCTTCTTTTGTCAATTCAACGTCCTGCTGTTCTGTCCTGCGCCTCCTCACTTTCCTTGCACTGCCCTGCACGTTCTGAACAGGGATGTCGTGGCTGCTGAACAAACCCACGACGGCTGGGGTCAACGGCTCAGGGGGTGAACTCGCCTGTACCATTCCTCGGAGCCGGCACTCCGTTGGTGGATTAGGATTCCCTCGGACTATGGATGGTCCGATACGGGGTTTCCTCGTTCTTTTCCTGGGCTGCCTTTTTCTTTCAGACCCCCTCCCTGGGAGACCCTTCTCTCTCTTTGGCTCCCACCTTGCTTACTTCCTCAGACCAAACTAAAACTGTCTGTGTGACTTCCCGCCTCACCTAACTCTGCTCCTCTGGGACTGGGTCTCTGTAATAAGATTTAACCCCATCATCCGTGGCTAGTGTGCATGAGTGCTAGGCTGGGAACATCATGTTGACTTTACACTCCCCTGTGATAGGAATACTGCACACTCTATTGTGGGGGCTGTACCACTATTGTGGCGCACTGACCAGTTGGGCACCACATTTGCAGTCAAAAATTTAAAGCATAGTAGTTCTGCTGCCTTCCATCCTTTGAACCAGGACACGTCAGCACTTGACTCAAGCATGATTTCACCGTTACTTCCATAAATAGGCACAAAGGCAATGGTATTTGGATGGTATCCTATCTTCTTAATGTAAAGCCCCTGTTACATGGTACAATATCGTGAACGATATCGCTGAAACATCACAGCTTTGGAGGCATTGAAACGACATCGTTAGGACGTCGTTTCATGTAACACCAAGATGAACATGTTCTCAAATCAAACGATCCACAATCAGCCAACCTGCAACTTTGTTCTGTGTGACACCGTGATAAGGATCTCGTTCACGACTTCGCCCATTCACATCAGTGAACAAGTATCGTTCGCTGGATTGTGCGAATGATACCTGCTCGCTACATTGTTGGTGCATCATGCACGATATCTAGACGTGTGACAGTTCACCAACGATGACAAAACAATGTCCTAACGACTGCAAGCTCATGAGATCGTTAGTGAGATTATTACGATATTGTAGCGTGTTACAGTACCTTAAGTGCTAACTTCCTTTTCAATTTCTTTGTTTCTCTTCTGTCTGTATGGGATTCCGTGGAATCAATGTTGTTGACATCAACAATGAACTGCTTCACACCCAAGGTGTAGGCCAGGAGCATGTCAAAGGGTTTTTTCCGTTTTTTTAAATACCAGCCTCAAACTCACCCATGCCAGCAGCAACGATCCAGACAGCACAGTCAATGAAATGTATTATGAGGATATTATGAAGTACAAATGTAGTTATATAAACACTGTTATATTTACACTTTTACACATAAACATCACTATATACAGGGGTTTTGGAGCAACTAAGGGCCACTTTACACACACCAACTGTGATACCAATGTGATAAGAATGGTGAGTGGATGTGAATAGAATAGATATAGAACAGGTATTCATAATTAGAATAGTGACCACAGGTATTATATAATTTCATATACTGTAATATATCAGTACAAGGTTGATATATATAAAAAAGGGGTTAACTCTCTGACATTATGTTACTACCGTATGATGAGAATATGAGCTGGCTGCCTCATGACATATATCTTATAATGGGCAAGAATCGTTCAATGAATGTTGCATTGTTATATCCTATGACAGGCAGGGGTCTTCTCAATGAATGTTGCATTGATAATATCTTATGACCGGCAGGAGTCTTTGAATGACTATTGTATTGTTATATACGGGCTACATGTCTTGGGATATACATCCCATGACAAGCAAGTTATAGGAAGACCTATTCAGCATTCATTCAATGTCCTATGACTGATGGTCATAAGGGAAATTGAATGGTACAGTCTGCGCATGCTCGTAGATATTCCAAAGAGTATAAAATATGGGAAATCACGGTCACTGGGGGGGAGCTCTTCCAGGGCAAGATGGACGTACACCTCCTGCGATGCAAGCCTCAATATTGCTCCCTTCTCACTGATACGTGTTCCCCTGAATGGAGAAGGTGAAGCAGCTACAATATCAGGTAATATATATTTTGATGCTTATTCGCTATAATTAAGTCTAGGTATAATTGGTATACTTTGTGTTAAGCATGTATTCAATTGATGACAATTCATGTGCTACTTTGTAAACAAATAAATTTAATCTTGCTATAAAGAATATTATTATTCATGCCTGATTTGTAAGTCAGTGAGCGCTACGTAAGTACGGGCACTGCCCCGATCCAGGTAAATTTAGCAAGACACCAACTTATCTGTCCAACTTCTGACCAACTTACTGGTTGCAGTGAAATCATGGACACATTGCTCCATTTTTTGGCTGTGTACAATGGAACAATGTGTCCATGATTTCACTGCAACCAGTAAGTTGTTCAGAAGTTGGACAGATAAGTTGGTGTGTGTAAAGTGGCCCTTAGTGTGTATAAATGAGGTGTAAATTATAGAGATCTGCTGCAGCTGGAGTGTGAATTAAGAGGTTCTGCAGCAGCAGAGGTGAAAATTACTAGGTTCTGCAGAAGCTTAATTGTGTATTATGAGGTTATGCAGCAGCTGAAGTGTATTATGAGTTATTATGACATGTATGTAATGTAGATATGCACACTTATTTACACTCATGTACACATATCACTATAGACATTTCACTTCAGCGTATTCCTATGTCAACGGTAATTTGGGACATATGACGCTCTATCACTCTGTGCATGTGGTCTAGAGTGGAGTGATCGATGCTGCACTTCCCAGGGTTATTTCCAATACTGTAGTCATTATAGAGGTCTGGGCCAGATTACTGACAGCCAGTGAGTGTAAAGTGGGCAGGCAGAAGACAATACTGGGCACAAACCCAGTGGTGCCAGGTCTAAACAATTTCAGAGATCTGACAAGTTTTGTAAACAAAGTGGGTGTAGCAAATGAAGTCAAATTCAAGAGGAATAAAAGGTAGGAACAAAAAACTAAATTTATAGATGTGTTGTATATTACAATACAGCATAGATTAGCTATAAAAAATTGGATTTGGGGGCTTGAGAACCTCTGTAAGGTCACGTAGGTGCAGTAGACAGTGAATTTGAAATGGAAACATTTGTAATGTAGAGAAGCAATAACTCTGTGTACTCTACCTGTAAATGTGTTAGCTCATTGATTGACAAGCCCAAGGCTCAGTAGGGTGTAAACTTGCAACAAGCATGCATTAGTATAAGCAAGAAAATAGGGAACTTAGTCATTGATTATCTGACGTATAAAGATGTTACATAATGAGTTTACCCAGCAGCTGCTAGATCAATGTGTTCACTAATCTTTGTGGATCTTTCTACATTGGGTGAGCTATTTATGATCCGTATAGAGATACTGAAATAGTTAATTGGATTTCTTTTAAATCTCATTAAATGCTACACATTCACATAGTACTTTCTTGTTATGTAGAGATGACTGTATAAGGATGGTTTCAAATTAGCGTTTTTATAAATCTGGCAGAAGTCCGTTTTATGAGCAAAAAACAGATCCAGCAGCGATTCAGTTTTTGCCCATAAACGAATAATGGAGTGTAATTGCATCCGATTGCATCCGGTTTCTGCCGCATCTGGGCGAACAAGTTTTATTAACACGTGCCAAAGTTGCACAATATAACATTTTTTGGGCTCAATAAAACAATATCTGACCAGATCCGGCAAGATTTATAATGTATCTCAATGGGTGTCACATCTGTTTTTTTCTCTGCTACATGCTGGATATGGTAAAAAAAATTTAAAACACTCCCCCATTAGCCATTTCTTTAAGGTATATATATGCAGCTTGCTGTTTGTGCATCAATTCCCTCTGGGAACTATGGTCTGTCCGGATGCTGTGTTCTGTCCATCCACCAAGCATGAATGTCAGTATATCCCCATACACATGACCTATGCTGTCTCTCTCTGTCTATAATCAATCTGTATCCCTAATATTAATTTGTTTTTAATTTTACAGTTTAAGTCTGCTGTGGTCCATCTGTCTGCCATGGTCCATCAGCCTACCTGTCATGGTACTTCTGCTACCCATAGTCTGTCTGCCTGTTGTGGTCTTTCTGCCTGCTGTGGCTCATCCGCCAAGCTTGAATGTAAGTATATCCCTATATATCTGTCTATAAGCAATCTATTTCCCTAATATTGTTTTTGCTTTTTACTCATTAAAAAATATGCAACATATCGGATTTCTTTATTGTATTTCTGAATATTACTAGTGGAAGAGGGGGACATGAAAAATTGGGTTTGCGAGAATTCAATTGGAGGCTCACAGAGTGTAAATACCTGTTTATCACGCATCACACAACATAATTTATTCAACGTATTGAATTAAAAAAAAATGTTATGTCTTTTTTATTAAGCTCGCAGATACTGTTGTCAATTGCAGAGGTCCTCAAGGCTCCTCTCAGGGTCGTTGGCATGTAGAGCGCAGTAGTAGGGCGTAAGTAGCCTAACTGAATGTAAAAACTGCATTTTTTTTGTTTCAAATTCTCTTTGTAAAGTGCATTAAAGTGAATTTTAATTTTATTATTTTTATTATTTCTGGAGGCTTTACAGAAGAAGACTGCTTCTTTGATGGTAACCCCCTCATCAACCTGTTCGCATCTATGCAAGCACTGGGGAACCCGTCCGACAGCCAACATTCCGATTGTGTAAACCCGACGACTCTTGGAGAAGGCGTGTGTCATGCTAATGGAAGGGTGAGAGGACCTCGATGTGAGGACACTGAACCTGTGTCATAATTATTATTAGGTCACACTGTCACATTCATGGATTTAAATTGTCCATTAATCACAAACCTTTTTTTTATTTTAACAGGGAGTAAAGGTCAGGAAAGGTGGAGGTCTTTTAGGGATCGCTACCAGAAGGAATTCAATAAGTAGATGTGAGCCCCGCGTGAATCAGGTCAATGCCGGCTAAGTTTCAAATACTTCCAATTGTTGGCGTTACTGAGGCCTTCGCTGGCATGCCGAATTAATATCTACTGTATAGATAGAAGCAAAGTGTATCCATGTTTAAGTTTTTTTCTCCTGCAACATACACTAAATATTAATTATTACTTTTTTTTTTCACAGGACCTATGGAAGCACTCAGGAGTCCGCACCAACCTTCTCCTGCAACATTCTTCCTGTACCGGTCGTAGAGGAGACCACTACCTCTGGCCTTTCTTACCCATCTGGCTCCTCCAATTAATCCGGCACAGCCGACCCATCCTGGCAGACCTCCATCTCACAAGCTTAAAAAGAGGACAGGTTTTTCCCTATCTGCGCCCTCTGATGCTGACAACTCCTCTTGACTAGGTTTCCTGTCATTACGGCAGTGCCAGCGGGATTTGGATAAGGGCCTTCTGCTGGAGTTGATGCATCTGAGCACAGAAGTCCAGGAAGCAATTAAGCTACTTGCTGAGCAAATGAATGTTGGCTTCTGCAAAATAACAAAACAACTGGATAGAAGCCCATGGAAGCTGATGCTAACAGATCAGTACATCACTATAAACATTTTGACAGTACTCTGACAGATGGAGAACCTTGTGCACTCCCATCAGCTGCATGTAATGCAGGCCTGCCAGGACACTCTATTTCTTGATATATCTATTTCTTATGAGCAGGGCATTGCAGTAGCTTGGCATCCATGGTTAGGACCATTACCCCTATTTGAGTGGCCATAACCATGGATACCTAAGGTCCTGCAACACTGTGCACATTAGGAATAGGTATACTAGGAAAACCATACTACATTTCTAATTGGAGGTATTTGTTATTATAACACTTACAACATATTAGTATATGATTTTGGAGATGGGAAGATGCCTTCACATTGTATCACACTCAGATGTCAACGGCATACTTAAGGGCCCTCATACTAAATATATATACACTGTGTGCAGAATTATTAGGCAAATGAGTATTTTGATCACATGATACTTTTTATACATGTTGTCATACTCCAAGCTGTATAGGCTTGAGAGCCAACTACCAATTAAGTAAATCAGGTGATGTGCATCTCTGTAATGAGGAGGGGTGTGGTGTAATGACATCAACACCCTATATAAGCTGTGCTTAATTATTAGGCAAATGCCTTTCCTTAGGCAGAAGAGAGATTTGACGGGCTCTGAAAAGTCCAGAATTGTGAGATGTCTTGCAGAGGGATGCAACAGTCTTGAAATTGCCAAACCTTTGAAGCGTTATCACCGAACAATCAAGTGTTTCATGGTAAATAGCCAACAGGGTCGCAAGAAGCGTGTTGGGCAAAAAAGGCGCAAAATAACTGCCCATGAATTGAGGAAAATCAAGCATGGAACTGCCAAGATGCCATTTGCCACCAGTTTTGCCATATTTCAGAGCAAAACGTTACTGGACTATCAAAAAGCACAAGGTGTGCTATACTCAGGGACATGGCCAAGGTAAGGAAGGTTGAAAAACGACCACCTTTCAACTAGAAACATGAGCTAAAACGTCAAGACTGGGCCAAGAAATATCTTAAGACTGATTTTTCAAAGGTTTTATGGACTGATGAAATGAGAGTGACTCTTGATGGGCCAGATGAATGGACCAGAGGCTGGATCAGTAAAGGGCAGAGAGCTCCACACTGACTCAGACACCAGCAAGGTGGAGGTGGGGTACTGGTATGGGCTGGTATCATCAAAGATGAACTTGTGGGACCTTTTCGGGTTGAGGATGGAGTGAAGCTCAACTCCCAGACCTACTGCCAGTTTCTGGAAGACAACTTCTTCAAGCAGTGGTACAGGAAGAAGTTGGTATCGTTCAAGAAAAACATGATTTTCATGCAGGAAAATGCTCCATCACATGCATCCAACTACTCCACAGCGTGGCTTGCCAGTAAAGGTCTAAAAGAAGAAAAATATAATGGCCCCCCTTGTCCACCTGATCTGAACCCCATAGAGAACCTGTGGTCCCTCCTAAAATGTGAGATCTACAGGGAGGGAAACCAGTAAACCTCTCAGAACAGTGTCTGGGAGGCTGTGGTGGCTGCTACATGCAATGTTGATCGCAAACAGATCAAGCAACTGACAGAATCTATGGATGGAAGGCTGTTGAGTGTCATCATAAAGAAAGGTGGCTATATTGGACACTAAGTTTTTTGTAATTGTTTTTTGCATGTCAGAAATGTTCTTTTCTAAATTTTGTGCAGTTATATTGGTTTACCTGGTGAAAATAAACAAGTGAGATGGGAATATATTTGGTTTTTCTTAAGTTGACTAATAATTCTACACAGTAATAGTTACGTGCACAAACAGATATCCTCCTAAAATAGCCAAATCTAAAAAAAAACCACTCCAACTTCCAAAAATATTAAGCTTTGATATTTATGAGTCTTTTGGTTGATTAAGAACATAGTTGTTGATGTATACATTTACTGTATATACACTGTATGAGTAATTATATAAATAACATGTTCAGAAACTGGTAAAGTACCTTTTGTCGTAAACTATGTACACATGTAGTTCTCCAGAGTTGATAAAGAGGGTCACATAGGGTAGGCGACACAAGCAAAATAACATTCCTATTCCTCTTCAGGCCTGGAGTTTAATTAAAGGACACACACAAATGATTATACCATGTGGTCCTGCCATGGTACTCAGCCCTCGTCTGTAACAAAATAGTCTGCAAAATTATCCCTCATTTCTACAACAGCTGACTATGTTCTAAACCCATTACCTTAATAATCCTCTGATTTTCCACATCATCCGGGTCCAAAGGAAGTCATTCTTTGGACAAGTAGTAGCAGAACAACATAACGACACAACACTTTGACAACATCATTCAGTGTCTCAGTGTTTGGATTAAAGGTGTTGCTCAAATTTCTCCATTTTGCTCTTAAAAGTCCAAAAGGCACATTTCTCCATTCTTCTTGCCCCTGTCAGTCTGTAATTGAAGATGTGGTTGAGTCAATCCATGACTCAAATACGGCTTCAGCAGGTTTCCACACATCTGGAAAGCTTCATCCTCAATGAGAACAAAAGGCATTGTGTGTCTTTCTGTGTCCGGAGGCAGTCTTGGGGGTGGAAAACTGAAATTGTTGCCATATAAATGTCGTCCCATTACAGTTTGAAAACCTGGGAGTTATTTGATCGTCCATATGAACCAACACCCACTGCTACAAAAAGCTATTGGGCATCTGCAATTGCCATCAATATGATGGAGATATAATTTTTGTAATTTTATTTTTCTGAGCCAGTTCCTCCAGGTTTATTAATCCACATATGTTTCGCATCGACAGCACCCAAGCAGTTTGGAAATTGAGAGATCTCCTGAAATTTTTCTGCAATTTCAATCTACTGTTCTATTGTGGGATGGGGAATACATTTTTCATGTAAAACTTCCCACAAAGCCCGACAGGTGTCTTTTACAATTCTTGAGATTGTAGAAATTCCAAGTCTGAACTGGAAGTGCGATGATGATAGTCTTTCCCTGTAGCCAGGAATCTGTGCAACAGAATAAAACAAAATTAGTAGATGTTCACAAAAATACTGCCATGAGTTTTTCCTATATATACGGATCTGTCAAAAAAAACGCACAAGAAACCGGATGCAACAGTCCGATATTAAATGGGATCCGGCTAATGGATATGTTTGCATCCAGTTTAAGGGCAAAAACTATATCCGATTAGATGCGGATTTTGCTGCAAAAAAATTGATTTCTGCCAGATAAAAAAAAAATAATAGTGTGAATTACTGGCATCACCTTAGAGTGTAGGTGCAGCAGAAAAACAAATTATTAAAGAAAGGATGATCTGCTGCGACACAAAACACTTAATATGAACAGTTAGATAACTGCAATGAGTGGCTGGGCTGCACAGCTAATGCAGATACAATGAAAAAAAATGATGTAGCAATAACTGCTCTAAAATATAATGAAAATGGGAAGACTTAGCTTTAGCAGTGGCCACTGCGGAGTGCCCGACAACCACGCCAAGGTGCCTCCCGTCTTATCAGGTCCTAACACTATGACTAGCAGAGTTGTGTAGTGCAAATGGGTTTATATACCTTGCCTCTATTTATAATTAAAACCAACCATGAAAAGTGTGTGCTGGACTCCAACAAGATGGAGGTGTAAGCTGGCTACAGGGCGGAAGAAGGGGGAAGGGAAGAGGGACCTCAGTCAGAAAAAATACTAATAATAATAGTGTGAATGTGTCATTATATTAATATCTTTGATAGTGAAAGTGTTAGTAGTGCCTCGCGTCACTCCACCCCGATGCATGTTTCCCCGACTGCTTCTTCAGGGGGACATCACATGCAAGGTGCTTTTGTGGCGCCCCTATGGCAAGGTGCCACAGGGAAATACTGCACCCCAAACCGAAGGTGTAGTGCCTCCGTAGTCAGGGATATTGGGTTTCTCACAGAGTCTGTCATATGCGCCCATACAATAGGCCACCTTAGGACAGGGGACCCTATATTAAGTAGTTCCAGGGGGTGGAGCCTAGAGTAGAGTGGGAGACTTAGAGTGACAGTCAAAATTAAAGAATGTCCACAGCACCACCTGGAAACGGTACTCACTGAGCACCTCACAGGACGCACGGCCTAAGCCAGGGAGATCCACCCGGCCATATCAACATCCAAGAAATAACAGAAGGACAGCGCCCAAGCTGGAAATCATAACAGCGTGTCTTTTATTCCATCCACCACAGCAGCACAACGTTTCGGTGACAACCTTTTTCAAGTGCATACATCCCACAAAACCAGAGTGACATTTATAGTGTATAACTCCACCCCCAGTAACATGGCTCCAATCAATGAGCAGTATATAATAAACAATGTTAAAAATCACCCATTCACTATACAGAGATCTACTATCTATACAGCATCAAATTGTAAACATGTATTGTAGTAAAGCCGCACATTAAATATACCCATCGCCAATGTCCTTGTTGTAATAAAGCCCGGGGATAAACAGAGCGATAGTTGCGATGTATAGCCAATCGGAGTGAAGCATTGTCCATCGTCATAGAAACATCCGAGGTCGGCGTTTCTGCTCCAATCCGCGGTACTCATATCCGGTATTACATCGCGCATGCGTCGGCGTCCTCTCAGGATTGGACAATATCGCTGTCCTTCAAAGCAATGCCACAGTGACGTATTTCCGGAAGTCAGTATCCATAGCGATGTAGACGCTTCTTCACCTCCCGGCGCGTATAAGTCAGTATCCATAGCGATGTAGACGCTTCTTCACCTCCCGGCGCGTATAAGTATGAAACGCTCTATACACAGTCACAAGCAGCAATTCTTCAAAAGGACCCTACCACAGCACAGCCCACATTATAGTGACACATGTAGAGAGAACCTCATGGGTTATTTAGAGTTAGCTGCACATAAAGAAAAAGAAACATACAGCACAAACCCAAACAATAAATACTATGTGGACATTATCTACTTCCCCATTAGCTATAACCGCACATGTTTAAACAGGATACATACTTTATTATAATAGACCCAAAATAGAACCATTTTTCCAAAGATCACATGAATGCAGGGACAAGGTACAAAATCACCGCCCCCCATCCATGGGATCGATGCTTCCACATAAAAATAATCAAGGAAAAGATGTATCTATCCCGAATGGGATGGTCATATATATGTTAATCGGCTTGCACCTAATGAACAAAGTATTCCCATTTACGTCATATATCACAATAACATATACGTTATACAATACCCTTATACATATGTGCCAATCTATAGATCCTCTCAAGTGCCATACAACATGTTCCAAGGGCGAAAGGGTTACTCCATGACACATGTTTACTCCTCCGTACAGTATGAATCTAAGGTGATATTAAAATAATAAAAACAATTATTATACATATGAAAAAGGACAAAAATCAACCCGACCCCAGTAGACACCCCCGCTGATCATAATCCACGTTCATACCTTTTGGGGACAAGGTGTCAAGTTCAAAAATCCATTTCAACTCCCTTTTTTTCAATAGGGCCAGCCGGTCACCACCCCGTCTTAATGGGGGCACATCATCTATTACTCTGAACCTAAGCTGGTTCACCGTATGGCCCATAGCTTGAAAATGTCTAGGGACAGGTAATTCAGTCATGCCCGTTCGGATCGTACTCTTATGCTTCCCTATGCGGGCTTTTACCACCATAGTCGTCTCCCCTACATAGAGGAGACCACACGGGCAACAGATAGTATATACAACAAAATCGCTGTTACACGTAAATCTTTTCTTAATATCGTACCTCTTTCCCGAACGTGGGTGACTGAAGAACCTGCCCTTTAACAAATTGCCACAACAGGCACAGCCCAGGCAGGGAAAATTCCCCAGACTGGGAGGCGCAAATGTCCTTTGGATATCTCTTTTTGAACTACCAATGTCCGAATGGACCAGATCATCTTTCAGGCTATGCCCCCTCCTAAAAGAGAATAAGGGAAACAGTCTGAATTCCTCAACGTCTTCATGACCTTTTGTAAGTAAAGGCCAATGTTTTTTCACAACATTCATGATTTTTTTACTTGCGCCACAATATGTGGATACAAGTGGAATTCTCTTTGGGGGACTCACTTTTGGTTTCAAAGCCAAAAGGTCATCCTGTTTGATCACCAAAGCTTTAGTCTTATATCGTATAAGATCTTTTCTTGGGTACCCTCGCTTCAGAAACCTATTCACCAACTCATCAAGTCGACCATCAATTTTCACATCGTCCGATACAATCCTACGTACCCTTAACATCTGACTCCATGTTTAAACATGTGCGGTTATAGCTAATGGGGAAGTAGATAATGTCCACATAGTATTTATTGTTTGGGTTTGTGCTGTATGTTTCTTTTTCTTTATGTGCAGCTAACTCTAAATAACCCATGAGGTTCTCTCTACATGTGTCACTATAATGTGGGCTGTGCTGTGGTAGGGTCCTTTTGAAGAATTGCTGCTTGTGACTGTGTATAGAGCGTTTCATACTTATACGCGCCGGGAGGTGAAGAAGCGTCTACATCGCTATGGATACTGACTTATACGCGCCGGGAGGTGAAGAAGCGTCTACATCGCTATGGATACTGACTTCCGGAAATACGTCACTGTGGCATTGCTTTGAAGGACAGCGATATTGTCCAATCCTGAGAGGACGCCGACGCATGCGCGATGTAATACCGGATATGAGTACCGCGGATTGGAGCAGAAACGCCGACCTCGGATGTTTCTATGACGATGGACAATGCTTCACTCCGATTGGCTATACATCGCAACTATCGCTCTGTTTATCCCCGGGCTTTATTACAACAAGGACATTGGCGATGGGTATATTTAATGTGCGGCTTTACTACAATACATGTTTACAATTTGATGCTGTATAGATAGTAGATCTCTGTATAGTGAATGGGTGATTTTTAATATTGTTTATTATATACTGCTCATTGATTGGAGCCATGTTACTGGGGGTGGAGTTATACACTATAAATGTCACTCTGGTTTTGTGGGATGTATGCACTTGAAAAAGGTTGTCACCGAAACGTTGTGCTGCTGTGGTGGATGGAATAAAAGACACGCTGTTATGATTTCCAGCTTGGGCGCTGTCCTTCTGTTATTTCTTGGATGTTGATATGGCCGGGTGGATCTCCCTGGCTTAGGCCGTGCGTCCTGTGAGGTGCTCAGTGAGTACCGTTTCCAGGTGGTGCTGTGGACATTCTTTAATTTTGACTGCGATTGAGTCATCTGCACGTGCACCATAGGACTATATAACATGGAAAAGTCTGACTCAGGAGCTGGAGGGTCAGGTTCCATCTGCCCCTTTTCCTACACCGATGAGGAGGCGGCAAGAATCATCTCGGACACGGAGGTGGACAACTCCTTTCTCAACCAACCCACTACGGAGATGCTTAAACGTAAGTGGGAAAATGAGCATAAGAAGCTCATTTCTATGGAATTACATGTCGTTACCCTTGTAGAATATTACAAAGTTCGGCGAATCCCTAGAGGGCTACGCCCAAATCTGCAACCAACCTTACTGCCTAATAACACTAGTTTTTGTGCTAGATTTGAGGCCATCAGTAACAAATACGCCTTTGACATCATGCTCCTAAACATCGAGTATATAAAAAAAAGAGATTGAATCCCTTAAAAAACGTCTAGTGGAGACAAGAACTGCACTGGAGGAGGTAACCACGGAAGAAGAGCTGACTGATATAGATTCCAAAATGGATGACATTTTGACAAAATATCGTTCGAATCTGGAGGACACTAAAAGATCTAAGTGGTTCCGGGATATTGAAGATTATAATAATGGACGCATATATGGGTGGCAGTTCAGGACCACTATACCGCAAGGATCCAAGCCAAAAAACGGGTCCTAGACGTCCTAACAATAGGAAACCTAGGAAACCGTCTAAACCTTCAGCACCTAACAATCAATTCGGCTTTACAGCTGAATCAGATTCTACGGACGATGGTGGCAATACATCTGGGGCGGGTTTTTTAACCAAACCGAAAGGCCCAGGTCCCGGGTCCGGAGGGGCCACAGGGGTGGCAGGAAACACAGGAGCAGGAGGACAGAGGCCGGTAACCAGATCCAGGACGAGGAGACGGTAACCGAAGACGATCATCTTGTGGTAAATATATCATCTGTTGTACTTACTAATGAACAAAGTAAGATTCTTTCTAAAGGATTGTCCTTTTGCCCTACGGGTTTTGTTGATTGGTTCGATATTGATAATGATCTATTCTTGTTTTTCCGTAGACTAGGCTTGGCAAAATACTTTTCTGGTAAAGTGGAGACGGGCTCCACAACTTCTAATGATGTCCTCTCTCTCAAAAAAATGAATTTATGGAAAACTAGCAATTTTATAGCACCTGGTTTTGATCCGGTGATTGAAACCTTTATAAAATTGGTTAAAAATGATATAGCGAAATTGAGAAAAAATGGTTATTATGGGGGTAGATCTAATATTACACGACTTCAGAGAGAGGAGATCAGGAAGTTAAAAAATGATGGGTCCATCACCATAAAACCCGCCGACAAGGGCGGGGCAATTGTGGTGATGGACACCAAAAAATATCATGGTGAAATCATGAGACAACTGAATGATGTCTTGGTCTATGAGAAATTACCGAACAATCCTACAGAAAGGTTTCAATCCGAATTAAAGTCCTTAGTAAATGATGCCTTAATGGATGGTATCATTGACGTTGGACTTGCTGAATACTTGGTGGTTGGTTGCCCAATCGTGCCGACCATATATGCATTACCAAAAATCCACAAGGAGGGGGCATAGCCTGAAAGATGATCTGGTCCATTCGGACATTGGTAGTTCAAAAAGAGATATCCAAAGGACATTTGCGCCTCCCAGTCTGGGGAATTTTCCCTGCCTGGGCTGTGCCTGTTGTGGCAATTTGTTAAAGGGCAGGTTCTTCAGTCACCCACGTTCGGGAAAGAGGTACGATATTAAGAAAAGATTTACGTGTAACAGCGATTTTGTTGTATATACTATCTGTTGCCCGTGTGGTCTCCTCTATGTAGGGGAGACGACTATGGTGGTAAAAGCCCGCATAGGGAAGCATAAGAGTACGATCCGAACGGGCATGACTGAATTACCTGTCCCTAGACATTTTCAAGCTATGGGCCATACGGTGAACCAGCTTAGGTTCAGAGTAATAGATGATGTGCCCCCATTAAGACGGGGTGGTGACCGGCTGGCCCTATTGAAAAAAAGGGAGTTGAAATGGATTTTTGAACTTGACACCTTGTCCCCAAAAGGTATGAACGTGGATTATGATCAGCGGGGGTGTCTACTGGGGTCGGGTTGATTTTTGTCCTTTTTCATATGTATAATAATTGTTTTTATTATTTTAATATCACCTTAGATTCATACTGTACGGAGGAGTAAACATGTGTCATGGAGTAACCCTTTCGCCCTTGGAACATGTTGTATGGCACTTGAGAGGATCTATAGATTGGCACATATGTATAAGGGTATTGTATAACGTATATGTTATTGTGATATATGACGTAAATGGGAATCCTTTGTTCATTAGGTGCAAGCCGATTAACATATATATGACCATCCCATTCGGGATAGATACATCTTTTCCTTGATTATTTTTATGTGGAAGCATCGATCCCATGGATGGGGGGCGGTGATTTTGTACCTTGTCCCTGCATTCATGTGATCTTTGGAAAAATGGTTCTATTTTGGGTCTATTATAATAAAGTATGTATCCTGTTTAAACATGTGCGGTTATAGCTAATGGGGAAGTAGATAATGTCCACATAGTATTTATTGTTTGGGTTTGTGCTGTATGTTTCTTTTTCTTTATGTGCAGCTAACTCTAAATAACCCATGAGGTTCTCTCTACATGTGTCACTATAATGTGGGCTGTGCTGTGGTAGGGTCCTTTTGAAGAATTGCTGCTTGTGACTGTGTATAGAGCGTTTCATACTTATATGCGCCGGGAGGTGAAGAAGCGTCTACATCGCTATGGATACTGACTTATACGCGCCGGGAGGTGAAGAAGCGTCTACATCGCTATGGATACTGACTTCCGGAAATACGTCACTGTGGCATTGCTTTGAAGGACAGCGATATTGTCCAATCCTGAGAGGACGCCGACGCATGCGCGATGTAATACCGGATATGAGTACCGCGGATTGGAGCAGAAACGCCGACCTCGGATGTTTCTATGACGATGGACAATGCTTCACTCCGATTGGCTATACATCGCAACTATCGCTCTGTTTATCCCCGGGCTTTATTACAACAAGGACATTGGCGATGGGTATATTTAATGTGCGGCTTTACTACAATACATGTTTACAATTTGATGCTGTATAGATAGTAGATCTCTGTATAGTGAATGGGTGATTTTTAACATTGTTTATTATATACTGCTCATTGATTGGAGCCATGTTACTGGGGGTGGAGTTATACACTATAAATGTCACTCTGGTTTTGTGGGATGTATGCACTTGAAAAAGGTTGTCACCGAAACGTTGTGCTGCTGTGGTGGATGGAATAAAAGACACGCTGTTATGATTTCCAGCTTGGGCGCTGTCCTTCTGTTATTTCTTAGAGTGACAGTCAGTCAGCAGGAGAACGGTGCTGAGGAAGCAGCAAGGACAGACATCAGGAAACTGCGTCCGTGACAGGAGACTCCCAGCGCGTCAAGTATGCTGCAGCACTTTATATGCTGTGTTAGCAGAGGGAAACAAATAGTGTACAGTTACTAGAGATGAGCAAACCTTTTGAAGTTGGGGTTTGGTTTGTCGAATGGGAACAGTTCACCAAACTTCCTAACCCCATTCAAATCAATGACAGGCAAAATCAAGGGTCTAGAAAATACCTTCAAGGGGCACAAAATTTGCCAAACACAGCTCAAATTAGGGACAGACACAAGGAAAATGCTATCTATTCCCCAGAGTTAAAATTTTCATCATTGTGCATTATGGATGCATGTGACAAAGCCTGGCCTTGTAGTTCAAGCTTCAACATTGATCAGGAACAGGGAGATGAGTAACAGTTGTGGGCATGGTGCTCACAGGGCCCTGCTAAATTCACAAAACACAATACAAAGACACCCTAATAATATTCTCTATATTTCAAAAAATTAGGGCCAGATACCACCAAAATGGTATCAATTAAGCCAAAATAAAAATTGTATAATGAGGCAACCTGCAAGCATGGCACAGAGTATGGAACAGTGCCTGTCCTAGCATTTGAAGGTTTAACATTTATCAGGAACATTGAGATGAGTGACACATGTAGAAATATTGGGTAGGGGGCTCCAAGAATTTTTATGCTCCACAACCCTCAGGTGGCACAAGTATTAGCTTCATGGAGTACTATGGAATGAATTAGTCAGATGGGTCAGTCACATGTATATGCCTATTAAGCAGGGGGACCTTATACATCATGCTACCGCTACAAAGAAATGTTTTGCTCCATCACACTTAGATGGCACAAATATCAGTTTAATGAAATACTATAGAAGGAAGGATTCAGCTGGTTCAGTGACATGTCTAGGCCTATGCACAGAGGTTCCCCGTTCATCATGCAACTGCTCCAAGAAATGTTATGCTCCACCACCCAGAGATGGCACAAGTATTAGCTTCACAGACTACTACCAAAAGATTTAGTCAGGTGGGTCAGCTACATGTATAGGCCTATTGGGCAGGGGGCCCTCATACGTCATGCAACTGCTCAAAGAAATTTTATGCTCAGCCACACTCAAGTGGCACAATTATTAGCTTTACAGAGTACTACAGGAACAAGGATTCAGGTGGGTCAGTGACATGTGTCCTCAGTCTCCTCACAGTCACAGACCTGTGACTGTGAGGAGAGTACTGAGCTCAGGATGTGTTGATTGAAGGGGGACCGCACTAATCTCTAATGACCAGATCACAAACAGCCAGAGAAGAATCATTGAGCAGCCTTAGAAGCCGGAGTCAAAGGAGGGAGGGAGTGATGAGCACACAGGAGCCTGACATTGTGCTATCACCATGCATGATGTCAGACCTAATGTGCCTGGTATATAGTGACAGGGAGGAGGAAGGGTTTGGCTTAGAGCAAACAGAGGAGAAATAAAAAGAAACCCTGCCCTCATAGTGACGCTGTGCTGCACTTATGCTGATTTGCTGGACTGATTTCTTGGTGTTTGATAACACTTTTCTTTGCAATCATACATGTAATCATAGAAGTAAAGGTATGATTGCACTCATTATCCCAATGCCTGTAAGGCACTGGCTTCACTTTATAGCCCTAGATCCTGGTGGTAGGTTCTCATCATTTGCACCACATTTGGATCACTTTGACTCACTGAATGCATCACTACATATTGTCCCAGGGCTTGTTGCTGCTGCCACAGTCACTGTAATATGTGAAGAATGGAAATCCCCTGTGTCTGGACATTGCATATCAAACAGATAACCGGTTTTTGAAAGATCTCCATAGCAATACTAGTCGATGAGCCACATGGTGATAATGGCGGAAGTGAGCACACAGCGATCATACCTTGTGCAGCAACTTATCCAGGCCGGGACAGTGGTGTAGGAATTGCTGGACAACCAGGTTGAGGATGTGAGCCATAACGCTGTCAATTAAATCAGTGTTCTGGACAGAATGGTCTAACTAATCCCAAATGACTAAAATGAATAATTTTATGGATTTATTATTTCGAATTCTAAAGTTTTTTTTTATTATTTGAGCTGTTACTAGGGGGTTACCCTTTGTTTGTTTGGTAAGGTCACTCTGACATCACTTTTGCTTATGTTAAAGAACATTAAAGGGGTTGAATACAATCCAAGAAAGCTTGCAGTGTTGCTGTAAATCAAACTTTGGGAAGAATTTGCTCCACTTAAAGAATTAAAATGTAAAAAAAAATGTAATCATCCCTAATTATCTCTTATCTAGGTTATTTGTAACAAAGGGATGTAGTAGCCTTCTAATAGCTGCACATCTTTGCATGTCATATCCTTTATCAGCAGTATGACTTCAATTACAAATTCAGTTGGGGGCATTGTATTAGTGATGAGCAAAGTTTGCTCGATTTCAAATTGGGCATGAACATGGTCGATTCTGCTTGGGGATAAGGAGCCTGAACACTTTCCTCAAAAGTCGGCTAACACAGCATTGGTAGGGAAAAAGTTTGAAAGTTAAAATGGCCCTAAAACATTACCTGTTTATTTGGGGCCAAAACATTTGCTGGAAGATCTGCTGACTGGAGAGAAACACTTAACCAAAGGTTAGGAGTGTCCTCAGCCATCGGGTCTACTGGCTTGTATCAAGATGTAGAATTTTTGGAAGCTTTAAATTAATTTTTAAGCTTCCTGGAGTTTGCAGGTGCTTTATTATTTAAGAGTGTTAGAGGCATGCAAGGCCATGTGCTCTACACTTATGTGATAGCAATTAATATAAAAATAGCATATGGTCATTTTATGTTTCACATCCATCATCTTATAGATCTGTTCACACTGATGAAACACCATAGTATGGATATTGCTTCTTCAAAACGTGCAATCACCATATCATGTCATAATACTAATAATAATACTTATTCATTTATATATCACTATTAATTCCATAGTGATTTACACACATTTTGATTGCTTTCAGTGGAACAAAATAATAATCTTGTGGTTGTGATACCTTTTAACTACAAGATTATAATTTTGTTTCTCCCACTGAAAGCAATCAATATTTTTTCAACTGGGTAATACGGTACTAAACTTTTTTTCTTTACACAAATTTCCAACACTGTCCACATTGGTGATCTTATTTCATGCTATACATTTAAAATACATACTTTTGGCAAGTGCATAAATATGTTGTATAATACTTTTGGCAAGTGCATAAATATGTTGTATATATAATTCATATTACAGTTGTCCTTAAATTCCTGCATCGCCCTGTGCCCACTAGCCTTATTCAGCATTCCAGATGAACTGATGGTGAATGGTGACCTGAATAAACTTAATTGTTTTAATCTTCATTATGTCTCGTTCAAAGATAATATGACTGCACCTACCCACACACCATAACCCAGTTGTTATACTTTGTGGCCTGGGGAAGTGGATTTCTACAGAACATCACATAGAGAGATTAAATGGGAACTAAGCATTAGGCAACAAGAATGTGCAAACATTAATATCCAGTACTGATTGCTTGGGTCTGAATACAGTCACTCAATGAAAGAGGTGTGTTCCTTAAGGAATATAAACACACTGAAACTTGCAAAACTTTTTCAGCATCTTCCCACCATCTTATCTGTGAATTTCCAGTGCCACACACACAGTTACAGTGTCTGCTACTACAGTTCAACTTTGTACCTTGATGGCATTATATAGTACTTTGGAGATACTTTGGATCACTAGCATGGCACGGAAGACCTGGAATTGGAGGATGTTATCTTCCTAACCACCCCAAGGGCATAAAGTGGGCCAGATTCAGCAAAACCAGACACAGAGCGGCATTATGCATAGGAGATGGCGATATATGTGAGCTGGACATCCACCATTCTACCCACTTTGGGCCTCATCTTGCAATGAGGTGCTGCTCCAATTCTGATTTCAGATGCCAGACATGGACCTGAGGAGCCAGTCATAGCAGTCAGGTGACACTTTCCCTATGGCATGTGGAACAAGGAGCACCACATGTCAGGCTACACATGATCTTGCAGCATGTCTGGCTAGATTCCACCTACAGTAAGTGTTGAAGCTAATGTATCCCATTTCCCAATTCCACTAGGACCATTATGTGGAGGACCTAAAAGGCACTGTTTCCCAGCCTTGTGGATCACCCTAACTACCTTCAGAGGAATTCAACTGGGACAATGCCATGTGGGGACTGTACCCCCTCCAAGCAACTATCCGATATTGCATGAACCATCCTATCCTGTCTCTTTTCTTGGGGAGATTCAGCTAGTAGATGCCATGGTCTGAGACTGATTGCATGGGTCTAAGGGCAATCACTTTGATGACTGATATACACTACCGATCAAAAGTTTAGGATCACCCAGACAATTTTGTATTTTCTATGAAAACGTATACTTTTATTTATCAAATGAGTTGCAAAATAAATAGAAATATATAGTCCAGACATTGACAAGGTTATAAATGATGATTTTTACTTGAAATAATAATCTTCTCCTTAAAACTTTGCTTTCGTCAAAGAATGCTCTCTTTGCAGCAATTGCAGCATTGCAGACCTTTGGCGGGTACTATTTAATGAAGCTGCCAGATGAGGAGCTGTGAGGCATTGATTTCTCAAACTAGAGACTCTAATGTACTTGTCTTGTTGCTCAGTTGTGCAGCGGGGCCTCCCACTTCTTTTTCTACTCTGGTTAGAGCCTGTTTGTGCTCTCCTCTGAAGGGAGTAGTACACACCGTTGTAGGAAGTCTTCAGTTTCTTGGCAACATCTCGCATGGAATAGCCTTCATTTTTAAGAACAAGAATAGACTGTTGAGTTTCACATGTAAGTTCTCTTTTTCTGGCCATTTTGAGAGTTTCATCGCACAAACAAATGTAATGCTCCAGATTCTCAACTACTGTAGCTCAAAGGAAGGTCAATGTTATAGCTTCTCTAATCAGCCAAACCGTTTTCAGCTGTGCTAAAATACTTGTGTAAAGGTTTTCTAGGGTTTTCTAAACATCCATTAGCCTTCTTACACAGTTATCAAACACAATGTACCATTAAAACACTGGAGTGGTGGTTGTTGGAAATGGGCCTCTATATAACTATGTACTGTACATATTGCATTAAAAACCAGACATTTGCAGCTAGAATAGTCATTTACCACATTAACAATGTATATAGAGTATTTTTGATTCATTTAATGTCATTGAAAAAAATGTGCTTTTCCTTCAAAAATAAGGATATTTCTAAATGACCCCAAACGTTTGAACAGTAATTTAGCTGAGGCAAGGTGGTGACATTCTTCAAGGATTAGGGTGGTTTGGCTTCCTAGCCGAACAAGATATTGGACGTCAGTGCTATGTCAACCGGTCCACCCTGCTGTATGACTCTGCACAATCTTTGTTGGGATGGAGCTCAACTTCATGAAGCTGATGGGCAGCAAAGGGTGGTTCAAGGTTGGCATAAGTTGGGTTGCCACCACCAACTAGTTTAAAAACTGAAAGCAGGAGGCCAGCCTAGAAAGTATGTTGCATTGGATGGAGGCCAAGCATTTCTTGGTTAGTGAGCCAGCTGAAACCAAACCCAGAAGGGCTGTTGATCTTGAAGGACCTGATGGTGTTGCCCAAGTTGCTCCCATCCCTCTGAGTGGGGGTGGTCATCCCCTATTTCCTCAATCCTCTTCTTCAGTGGTGACCATGATGGGATGTGCTGAGGTGCAGGTAATGGTGGAGAATGTTCCTGCAGGAGAAGCCCTTGAGACCCCTAGAGACCATCTGGCAATGGAGTACCATGAGGAATGACGACCTCCATCCCGGAAATAGTAACAATCTACAAGGGCATAAAATTAGAAAACTCACCATAAACAGCCAAAGGTCTGATATCCAATGCATTTAGGAGGACGTCATACGCCAGTTGTGCTTCCCCATACTTGCCTAATGGGACTGCATCCTGTGGGCTACACGTCAAAGTGTCATAAAAAAATCAAGAGAAAAGGTTCAAATATTAGTCGCACGCTGAAAAAAGACGACATAACCAGCAGGGGGAGATCAAAAATCTCAGGAGTTTGTTCAAAAAAGAATCACAAATATTTATATAGACATGACTAAACAAGTAACTGGCTCTTACAAAGTCTATAATATCTAAGTGCTATGTGCAGCAGTATAACAATTACAGAATCCTATTAGAGTTTACTATAAACTATATACATATAGCTTCATGCAGCTGTGATTTAGACAATAGATGTAGCCAGAACAAGGAGAAAAAAAACTCCTTTTGAGTCAGGTGCAGATATAAAGGTAATAATTTCAATAAACCTCCTTACCCATATGGGTCTTCCTCACAGCTGGTATGGTACACACCCTACGCATGTTTCGGCAGATGCCTTCATCAGGGAATTGCATCATACCAGGGGAAGAACACCTTAAATTTTGGTTTGATCAATCAAAAGATCAACTGGTGGTTACTGGCACATGTGATGCTTTTACCCATCAGCTGCTTTCCGCCCAGGTCGCTGCATCTGGAAGTTAGCCAGGCCACACCATCAAACATCCCACCACGTGAGGAGTCACATGATTGGATGCTGACAACATCACCCTGACCCACCCAAATGCAGCACCCTCAACCAAGCGACAGAACCATGGAAACTGACACATGGGCACAAACAGGAGATCGGCTTACTAACACTGAGCTAGATGCAGATAAAGACCCATTTTTAAAGGCACTGTATAACAATAATTCGAGTATCTGTTGTTCCTAAATATCTACTCAAACCTAACAGGATGCACTAGATACATTAAGGAGTTTTTTAAGTACTTGGACTTCATTATGTAACAATATGGCATTATAAAAAATAAGCTTTATTGTATTTAAGGGAATCTTTCAGGATAACACTATAACCTGCAGATATAGGGTTCATCTGTAGATTAATAGCTTTAGAAAGGTGCCTAGCCACCAGAAAGAAATCTGCTGGCTTTCAGTCATACAGGCATGTTGGCACCGTTATTGTCACTGCTCACAGCATCGCTCAGTACAAATTGATTGGTAGTTTTAAGCACGCCTTTGCACGTTCACCTACCATTGTGCTTACAGCCACTGGTCACAGTGCTATGTGTGGAGGCTGTAGCAGCATCAGCACACCTGTAAGGCTGAAAACCAGCCACTCCCAGGAGGAATAAAGTGCATTTTTCCCCCAGGAGGCATACTTTCACAGTAGCTAGGAATCTTTCCAACACTATTACTAGAAAATATTCCCTATATCTGAAGTTTATTAGCATTATTCAATGTGAGAGATTACCTTTAACTGCAAAAATGATTGAACATGCTGCCACAGGGCGTGGTCTTAACAGGAGATAAAACATTTGACTTCACACAAAGGATTACTGTCTTATTGATGTTAATGTGAAATGTTGACTAAAGCATATTTGTACGTCCAAAAAAGTGGTCAATTAAAAATGTTCACTATATTAAAACAGGCCTCTGGATGAACTGTGTTTTTTTATGAATAAAAATGTTAAACTTGATAGTCTAATGCTATGAAACTATGTAGTAAGGACATAGGTGTGAGCATTTGTGTGAAATAGTGATTATGTTTTCTGTTTTAGTCTAAGGAATGACCAGAAACAATTCTTTCCTCTCTTAAAAACATTTGGTACTCTTCAAATTTAAGAACATGATGCAGTAGATAACTTTTAGCTCCCTCAAGCTTGAGAATGGAACAGGCAGTGCAAATAAATAGAATATGTTCTCATGTCGAAATGATATTGAGGTTAGTGAGGGAAGGGTCAGAGGTCAGGATTTTAAGAAACAACAAGAAAGCTAAATAAAAACCTGTAGAATACCAATAACTTTCTTCAATTACTTTTCACGTCTTGTCAAAAATGTTTCTATTCTACTTTTCTTTCTGATATCTATACTTTGCCAGTGTGTGCTTTTGGAAATTATGGAAAATGATGATGTCCTGTTGAAAGCAATCTGTGGCTAACATGTGGCTCGCATATTCAAATCTTCAGATTGTTAAAGGCTTTTATAATGTTTTGTTTATTTCACTCTCATTTACAGGAGCACGCCGCCCATCCTCGCTGGCACTGAATAATAGATAAGATAGTTAGAGGAACTCAACTATGTAGCTTGAATATTAATTTTACTTTTATTCAAGTAGATAAAACACATCAAATTCAAGAAACATGTCAAAGAAAGACTGCAGATGATTTATTTCCAAAATTATTTTAGTATCTGTGTTGAAGAGACAATATTACTATTCTGTTGTGAAATATTATAATATTATCTACCTGGATAATGTCCTAAAAAATACACATTCAAATGAAAACCTTTATATGCAGTGTTACAAGGAAATTTAAGAAATATTACAGGGCTTTCAAGGCAGCTAGTAGTAAAACGAAAACAAAACTTTAAGTTATTAGACCAGTTGTTCTCAGTCATTCGTAGTGCATGGATTCCTAAATGGAGATGAGTTAACTTTCCCCGAACATGTTCGGCAATTTCAACTTCAGCATGAACATAGCAGATTTTGTTCAGAATCGGAAGCACGAGCAATTTCATTAAAAATCAGCAGCTTTGTTCGTTAACTAATTGGATAAGTCTTGCTTTTTTTTTCCTGCCTTCTGACGGTGTAGAATAGTAGACTGGATGTGTTTGATGAGTGGGGGTGGGTAGAGGTTGGAGAGTAGCGTCGGACTTCATTTTTTTTGTCACAACTTCCTGTCTGAATATTCAAGATCGGAAGCAAATCAGAGTGCATAAAACATCCAACAGTTGAAGACAGAAGGGCTTGTGTCATTGATTGCCAAAATAACATGTTTCTAGGGGGAGAAGCAGCAGCACATTTTCCGTTGTCGCCATTTTAAGAGTGTTACTGCTAGGGACACTGCTGCTGCTCCATCTGTGTTACACAAATAGATAGCATGATACTTGATCACTTTTTAGACAAAATAGGAGGGCCAAAGGGTTCATCCAGACGTGAACAAACTCACCAAAAAATTGCCCGTTCCATTGCACCTACCAGCAGGCTGCTAGCTCCTCTGAGAGGCAACACAGGTGTCTGTATACCGGTGCTCAATCACCTACAACCCACAGATGGGGGCGGTTGTGGCACCAGCGCCCTGCCATGCTGTCAGAGAGGTGACTGGTGGTATTTATAGACACAAGCTTACCATAGTGCTCTGTCACTCAGGTGCATGTGAAGCATGGTGTCAGATTAGCCTATTGGTCACATTCTGCTATTAGTTCAGGCGGGCTGCTTCGCACTGATTATTTGCCTCACAAATGACAGATGCCACCCAGAGGGCCCAGACCCAAACTGCAGATAAAACAAAGGTGCAACAAAACACTAAAGATGAAAATGTGAGGTCCTAGTAGATATTTTGGGCCAAAATACATAGGCTCGTAATCCACCGTCAAGGGCCCTCACGCTTACGAGTCTTAACCATATGTTTGCTGCTATATGTTTGCTTAACATTTTGAGATTCACCAAAATAGGCCATAAAATCAGAAAAAAATCACCAAAAAATTGCCCCGTAAATATCCATTGCACCAAGCAGCAGGCTGCTAGCTCCTCTGAGAGGCAACACAGATGTCTGTATACCGGTGCTCAATTACCCACAACCCACAGATGGGGGCGGTTGTGGCACCAGAGTTTGGCCATGCTGTCAGGGAGGTGACTGGTGGCATTTATAGACACATGGTGTCATGCGATTAGATGGCACTGACATTGCTGGATGCTGGTGTGTATGTTTGTCTGTAAGAGCTGCATGGTTGATAGTTGTGGAGGTCCTGGCCTCCTGTGTTGTGCTCCAGAACTGCATTCACTATTAGGTTCAACTGCTGGTTGAGGGGTTAATGTGTGACTCATCTGAACTCCCCTCCCCCTAGCCTTTAAGTAGCCTCTCCTTTCACCAGGTGGTGAAGCTGATAGAGTTTCACTCTATGACTGGAAGCCGTGCTGTGCTGAACTGTGTGTTTGTGTTGCTGAAGTCCTTTCCTTTGGAGTTGCTGTATCCCAGTTCTGTGGAGGGAGGTGAGGGGGAATAGCGCAGGGTTGGTGGAGCAGTTTCAGGGAGAGGCTGGAGGAGCGAACCTTCTCACCATCAGAGATAGCTTTGGGATCAGGGCTATTCAGGGTTCCTAGCCTAGGGTCAGACTAGTCTTCCCTGGTCACCCTGCCCATAACTGCCATTCCCTCATCAGCATTCTCACTACACCGTGACACAAGGTTACCATAGGGCTCTGCCACTCAGGTGCATGTGAAGCATAGTCATGACACCTCACTTCCACCCGGGATCATGTGATGCGATGATGGTGGTGTCACAATCCTCCCGGCTATATCAGGGCACGGATCTGATAGTCCACAACATTACCAGTGAGTACACTGTAGAAGGGGTTAGCTATAGTGCAGACTTGGTTTTAGATTGTACCGTAGAATCAGAAATATAACCAGAAGTTGCACATTACTGACAGTAACAATAGCTTAATCCAGGGGTCTCAAACTTGGCTGCCTTGGTGGGCCGCACATAGAAAAATTTTTTATCGGGGGGCCGCATTGCTAGTAGGACTAAGTGACATTTTTAGTAATACCAGAATTTTTTGCTCAATGTAGTACTGTTCAAATCCTAATCCCCTTCTTGTAGTAATGTCCTCATCTTCGTCCATTTCTTGTACTAATATCCCCATCCTGATCCCCTTTTGTACTGATGTCCCCAACCTGGTCTACCTTCTTTTTACACACACACATTCACTCACCCACACTCACAGTCTCAGACACACTCACGCTCAGACACACTTGCAGGCTCAGGCTCAGATGCACACACAGGCTCAGGCGCACTCACAAGCTCAGGCGCACTCACAGGCTTAGACGCACTCACAGGCTCAGACGCACTCACAAGCTCAGGCGCACTCACAGGCTTAGACGCACTCACAGGCTCAGACGCACTTACAAGCTCAGACACACTCACAGGCTCAGACACAGACACACTCACAGGCTCAGGCTCAAACACACTCACAGGCTCAGACACAGACACACTCACAGGCTCAGACACAGACACACTCACAGGCTCAGACACAGACAAACTCACAGGCTCAGACGCACTCACAGGCTCAGGCACACTCACAGGCTCAGGAGCACTCACAGGATCAGGCGCATTCACAGGATCAGGCGCACTCACAGGATCAGGCGCACTCACAGGCTCAGGCACACTCACAGGCTCAGACACACTCACAGGCTCAGACACAGACACACTCACAGGCTCAGACACAGACACACTCACAGGCTCAGGCTAAGACATACTCACATGCTCAGGCTCAGACACCCTCACAGGCTCAGAAGCAGACACACTCACAGGCTCAGACACAGATGCACTCACAGGCTCAGACACAGACACACTCACAGGTTCAGGCGCACTCACAGGCTCAGATGCACTCACAGGCTCAGGCGCACTCACAGGCTCAGGCGCACTCACAGGCTCAGATGCACTCACAGGTTCAGATGCACTCACAGGCTCAGATACACTCACAGGCTCAGATGCACTCACAGGTTCAGGCTCAGACTCACTCACAGGCTCAGAGACATTCACCGGCTCAGACGCAGATACACTCACAGGCTCAGACACACTCACAGGCTCAGATACACTCACTGGCAAAGACGCAGACACACTTACAGGCTCAGGCTCAGACACACTCACAGGCTCACAGGCTCAGACTCAGACACACTCACAGGCTCAGACGCAGACACACTTACAGGCTCAGATGCAGATGCACTCACAGGCTCAGATGCAGACGCACTCATGCTCAGGCTCAGATGCACTCACACTCAGGCTCAGACACACTCACACTCAGGCTCAGACACACTCACGCTCAGACGCACTCATGCTCAGGCTCAGACATGCTCAGGCTCAGACATGCTCAGGCTCACACATGCTAACGCTCAGACACGCTCACGCTCAGACACTCACACTCAGGCTCAGACACTCACACTCAGGCTCAGATACTCACACTCAGGCTCAGACACTCACACACTCTCAGACACTCACTCTCACCCACATACATACACTCACATTAATTCACAGACACAGACTCTTTTGTAAAACTAACCTAGCCGGCGGTCCTGTGCAGGGAGCCGCCGCGATACTGCTGTATTATTACCTCTGGCCCCTTCATTGACACTTCACTGTCGCTCACTCTGCCGCTCGCTCTGCGCCCTATGCAAGCCGCCAACCAATGAGAGGCCCGCAGGTGACGTCATACACCTCTTATTGGCTGGCGGCTTGCATTGAACTTGCAGAACACATAGGAAGCGGCAGAGCAAGCGGCAGTGAAGTGTCAATGAAGGGGCCGGAAGTAATAATACAGCAGTATCGCTGCGGCCCCCGGCACAAGATGGCTGACATGATTCACTGTCCACAGTGTCGGGGGCCACACTGAGAAGCCCCAGGGGCCACAAGTGGCCCGTGGGCCGCGTGTTTGAGACCCCTGGCTTAATCGATAACTCACTATAAGCACATTTTACATCATAATATAGAAGCCAGTAGGTTCATTCCGGCCTATATACCAGGTTAGTGGTCACAAGGAAACAACAACATATTGAGCTAATGGGCTCAAGGGATACTTTCTAGAATCTGATGTTTTGATACATACATTTAATTATTAAGTCAGGGCTGTAGTCATATACACACCTTTGAAATATAAGCCTTTTGTTTCTTTACTTTTTCTTTTCTTTATTTACTTAGAGGTCTCTGGCTGAGGAATACATTATTAATAAGGTCACTATACAGTATGTATCTACATGATCCCTCACCTTGATAGTCTACCTTCATCATTAATACTTGGAGCTAGTATTACTAGTAGGGATGAGCGAGTATGCTTGTGACTACTCAGTACTCGCGCGAATATCTAGGTACTCGGGGTACTAGGCAAGTACCGAGTAATCCCGCGATACTCTTGCTATGCTCGGAGTCCACCTCCCTGCATGTTGGCGCTTTGTACAGAGCCAGCCCACATGCAGGGATTGGCTGACAGACACTGTAATGCCACAGCCATGTTGGCTGTGGCATTACAGTGATTGGCTGGCCGCACAGCGTGATCAAGTCTTTATAAAACCTGACCGTGCTGTGCTCGTCACTCTGCTCCACAGACAGGCAGTGTAGGGAGAGATGCTGCTGATTCAGGGACAGATTTGTGGCCTTTCAGCTAGTGTAGATGCAGCGCTGCTAATCTAATACCACAACAGTCCTTCTGAGGACTAATACAGCTGTATACAGGGAGGCAGGGTATATAGCAAACTTCTTGTGCTAGTATACCAGCCTGCATCACATCTGGGGCTGGTGTACAGGCTGGAAATCTCCAAAACAGTCTTTTTAAGGATTAATTTAGCTCTCTATAGGCAGTAAGGGGTTAGCTCCAATTAGTATACACCAAAACACTGTATACTCGTCAGCATTTGTGTCTGACCGTTCCAGCTGCCGAGATTAAACCGCTCTAATCTGTAATCTCATTGTGCAGCTAAGAACCAACTCTTGTCTGCATTCATTTACCATCTTAGTGCAACAGGAGTGGCTTGTAGCTCCAAGTAGTATGCGCCAAAACACTGTATACGCGTCATCGTTTGTGTTTGACCATTCCAGCTGCTGGGATTAAACCGACCGAATCTGTAATCTCAGGGTGCAGCTAAAAACCAACTCTTGTCTGCATTCATTTACCATCTTAGTGCAACAGGAGTGGCTTGTAGCTCCAAGTAGTATGCGCCAAAACACTCTATACGCGTCATCGTTTGTGTTTGACCGTTCCAGCTGCTGGGATTAAACCACTCGAATCTGTAATCTCAGTGTGCAGCTAAAAACCAACTCTTGTCTGCATTCATTTACCATCTTAGTGCAGCAGGGGTGGCTTGTAGCTCCAAGTAGTATGCGCCAAAACACTGTATACGCGTCATCGTTTGTGTTTGACCGTTCCAGCTGCTGGGATTAAACCACTCGAATCTGTAATCTCAGTGTGCAGCTAAAAACCAACTTTTGTCTGCATTCATTTACCATCTTAGTGCGGCAGGAGTGGCTTGTAGCTCCAAGTAGTATACGCCAAAACACTGTATACGCGTCAGCGTTTGTGTCTGACCGTTCCAGCTGCCGGGATTAAACCGCTCTAATCTGTAATCTCAGTGCGCAGCTAAAAACCAACTCTTGTCTGCATTCATTTACCATCTTAGTGCGGCAGGAGTGGCTTGTAGCTCCAAGTAGTATACGCCAAAACACTGTATACGCGTCAGCGTTCGTGTCTGACCGTTCCAGCTGCCGGGATTAAACCGCTCTAATCTGTAATCTCAGTGTGCAGCTAAAAACCATCTTTTGGACGCCTTTATTTAGCTGTATACAGGCAGCACACCATTGAAAATGCCGGTGGCAAGGGACAAGGAACTGGACGTGATAGTGGTCCAGGCAGTGGCCGAGGCCATATGCAAGCTCGAATTGCGCCACGACAAATGCCCACATCATCTCGCTCAACATTTCCCAATATGACTTTTTCTTTGGGTTCTTGACCTGGAGTTGGGGGTTCACAGGATTCTGTTTCTTTTCTTCTAGGAGAATTTTGAAGGTCTTGGGTCTTCCATGCTTCTGGGCACTTTATCAAATGATCCCTGGAAACTGTTTGTGTAGTTTTTCCTCCATTTTTACTGATGAGGCAAACTTTGGTGTTATTAAACTTGGACTCCAAAACAGTGTAGGGTTCTCTTTCCCATTGATCATCTAATGTACGTTTTCTCCGTTTTCTTTTTAAGACGATACTTCTGGGTAGTATTGGCTCTGCTGGTGCATTTTTATTGAAGTTTTTCTCTTGTCGTTGTCTGGATTTTTCAAGACTGTCTTCAATGCAAGCTTGGACTTGTCTATACTGTTCTAGATGGTTAGTGTTCCAGTCAGAGTTAGAAGCTTCTGCTTTAGGTTCAACGACTCCTAATTTCAAATCTACGGTTAGTCTTCCTGTACGGGCTCTCATGAGATAGGCGGGTGTACAGTTTGTAGAGCCCACTGGGATGTGATTGTACATGTCTACCAGATGAGGCAGTTTTTCTGGCCATTGATTTCTTTCTTCAAGAGGTAGTATGTTGAGGATGTCTATTACGATGTTTTTCATCTTCTCACATAACCCATTGGATTGAGGATGATATGGTGTAGTTCTATTCTTCTTACAATGATAAAAATGACAAAACTCTTGGAAGATTTCGGCTTCAAATGCTGAACCTCTATCCATTAAGACTTGTTCTGGGTAGCCTAGTGGCCTACCGAAGACATTTTGGAAGGTCTTTGCGGCTGTTGCAGCTGTGAGATCTTTTACGGGTGCAACCTTCAGGAATCTGGAGTAGTGGTCCACATATTGTCAAAGCATAGGTGTAGCCTGTCCTGCTTGGAGTCAGTTTCACATGGTCCAAGGCTACAATTTGGAGTGGTTGCGTTGTTACAATGGATTGGAGTGGGGCTCTTTGACTCTCCTAGTCTTTTCTGCGTAGGCTACATGGTCCACAGTCTTTACACCATCTTACTATGGATCCTCTCATGCCAACCCAGTAGAATCTGTCTTTGAGCAACATTTCCAGCTTTTTCCACCCAAAGTGTCCAGTTTAGTTGTGGCAGGCATTTAGCACTATTTGGATCTCTGTTCGGGGTACTATGATCTGCCAAACCATTTCATGTGTTCTGCGGTTTATATATCTCCTACTGAGCTTTACCTGGTAAATGAACAATTTGCTTTTCTCATTCCACAGGTGTTTAGCTTCTGGTGTAGGATTGGAAGGTAGCTTTGCAGACTCCTGAGTTATCAGTCCTTTAACTAAACTGATAGCCGGGTCACTGTCTTGAAATTCCTTCCAACGAAAGTGTGGTAACGGGTTCACTACTTTCTCAGGAAGTTCTGTGTGTGTGGATTTGCTGACACTGAGATGTTCTTAACTGATGGAAGGCAGGTAGCTCTATCTCTTCCAGCTCATCCTCATCTGCTCCCATATCTACTAATGAGGCATCCTGGATAATACATCTGCATTGCCGTTGTTATGACCAGCCCGGTACTTAATGGCAAACTGGTAATTAGATAATCTGGGCATCCATCTCTGTTCCATGGCACCCAATTTTGCAGTTTCCAGGTGAGTCAGGGGATTATTATCCGTGAAGTCAGTAAACTTGTTAGATGCCAGGTAATGTTTAAATTTTTCTGTGATGGCCCAGACCAAGGCCAGGAACTTGAACTTCAACGAGCTGTAATTGTCAGGGTTCCTTTCTATAGGGCGAAGCTTCCTACTAGCATAGGAAATCACTCTTTCTTTGCCTTCTTGCTTCTTGGAGAGTACAGCTCCTAATCCCACATTACTGGCATCGGTGTACAACGGGAATGGTAGGTTGTAGTTGGGGTAAGCCAGGATTTCTTCACCTGTTAGGGCTTCTTTTATCTGCTGGAAGGGAGGATCTCTGGACTTGCCTTTCTTGGGTTGGCCTACTAGGAGGTTTTGCAGTGGAGCAGCCTTCTTCGTGTACTCATACTTCTTGATGAATCTCCGGTAGTATCCCACCAATCTCAGGAACTGACGTACTTCCTTGAGGGTCTTTGGTTTTGGCCATTGCCTGATGAAAGTGACCTTGTCTGGGTCTGGGACCACTCCTTCAGAACTGATTATGTGTACCAGGTACTGAACCTACGGCTTTAACAGGTGGCATTTGGATGGTTTTAGCTTCATCCCATATTTGGACAAGGCTTCAAATACCTCTGTTGGATGGGTTAGATATTCTTCATAGGATTTTGAATACACTATGACGTCATCTAGATAAAGCAGTACTGTTTCAAAGTTCTTATGCCCCAGGCAACACCCCATCAGCCTCTGGAACGTTCCGGGTGCATTACATTGTCTGAAGGGCATGCTGTTGAATTCACATAGGCCCATGGGCGTAGTAAATGCCGTATTCTCATGGTCTTCTGCAATGGAGACCTGCCAATACCCGTTAGTGAGATCTAGGGTTGAAAAGTAATTATCAGACTTCAATGCAGCTAGTGATTCTTTAATGCGAGGCAACGGGTAAGCATCTTTGTGTGTTATGCGATTTATTTCCCTTTAGTCTACACATATTCTCATGCTGCCATCCTTCTTTCTGACTAGAACTAGTGAAGCCGCCCAGGGACTACAACTATCTCTTATGACCCCTGCGTCCTTCATGTCCTGTAACATCTCTTTGGCTTTCTGGTAGTGTGCGGGTGGGATAGGCCTGTATCGCTCTTTGATTGGTGGATGTGTTACTGTGGGGATATGATGGTGTACCCCTTTGATCCTACCAAAGTCAAGTGGATGCTTACTAAATACTTGTTCAAATTCTTGGACTACCCGGTACACACCTTGCTTTTTATACAGAGGAGTGGAATCAGTTCCTACATGGAGCTGCTGACACCAGTCCTCTAGCTGCCCCTTAGCGTTGTTATCCTCTGCCTCTTTGGGTAAAGGTAAGGGTCCCACTGCTTGGATCTCATTGTTATGCACAGTGTACAGCTTAGCAAAGGTGGTTGCTGGGTACCTGGGTGGTTTGACCTCTTCACTGCCACAATTTAAGATGCAAACTGGTACTCTTCCCTTGTGTACATCGACTACCCCCCTAGCTGTCAAGAGTGTAAGCCTGTGCTCTGAGCTGATGGGCTCCACTACCGCATGATAGTCCTGCCCTCTTAGACCTATAGCTGCTCGACACCAAATCATCATTTTACTAACTGGAGATATTATTATTAGGAAGTGGGTCTGTTACCTGTGTGGTACCAATTTCACCACCTGTAACTTTTACCTGTTGCTGGTGCAGGAGGGCTCTTATTTCTCTCTGAAGAACCTTCTTCTGCCCAGGTTTGGCAGTGTCTGCAATCTGTTGAAGCAAGAACAACACTTCACCCATGCAATTGATAACAACATTTGTACTGAGAATAATGTAAAGGGTCTCGGTTATTGGGATTTTCTGCTACCACAATAATCCCTTGGGCTTGTGATTCCACCCTCCCCACCTTTATGGGTACTTCTCTAACTCCCACTATAGTAAGTGGTTCACCATTAGAAGCATAAATATTAAGGTTCACATCGGGTGGCTTAAGTTCATCACATGACCAGAATTTCTTATAAAGGATATCAGGGATAGTGGTCACTTGTGACCCAGTGTTCAATAAAGCAGGTGTCGAGATGCCAATTACTATGATAGACAGGAATGGTCGCTGTCCAATATAGGTATCATACCATTTCGACTGGGCCCTGTTGAGCTACTCCTGAGGTTCGGCCCTGGCCCCCAGGGTCTGCTCATTTAAAGGACAGTATCGTGCGATGTGGCCAGTCTTGTTGAAGCGATGACAGATGGATTCTCCTGTGGAGCTGTAATGATCAGTGGTCCTCCCTGTGAGCGACGTGGTCTTCCTTCCTCTCATCCACGGGATGTCCTCCGGGCTGTCAGAAAGCTGGATCAGAGGTTGGGGTCACTTCCATTCTGCGTATCGCTGGGTGTACTCAGCGCACTGGTCGCCCTCAGAGCATGTGAAGATGTCATGCTGAAGGTGGCCGATGCTCTGAGTACACCCAGCGATACACCGACCAGAAGTGACGCGATGCCGACATCGCATGACCCATGTCACAGCGATGTAGCAATTGGCGGGGAATTTGAATCATGTCTGCGCTCAGTAAACAAGCATTATGCCCATCAGGGCATAATTTTAGCAGTGAGGGGTGGGGAGCGCGGCCCTGGAAACACTGCCAACTCATTAAAGACCCCTTTTGGAATGCCCATCTGACATGGAGAGTGTAAGTTTACAAAACAATTTATTGAGCTTGTATATAGCTGTAAAAGCTCAGATAGGGATGGTTACCAAAGTAGTTTGAGGCTGCAGGGACAGGTATTCATAGGTTAGGAGTGCTAGATGAGGTGACATGCTTCCTTTAAGAAGAGACATCAAAGGTGGGACATGATTGTAAGAAGAAAAGGCCAATACACAAATTATGCTGAAAACCTGTTTCAGTTAAACACCCTCAAAAACTAGAGGAAACTATATCTGACAAGAAAAAGACTTGTTCAATTTTCAAAGGCAACAGGCCTGCTTTATCATGAGAACTATAAAGAACTACATTATGTGCAGAATTATTAGGCAAGTTGTATTGCAGAGGATTATTTTTATTATTGATCAACAACTATGTTCTCAATGAACCCAAAAGACTCAAATATCAAAGCTTAATATTTTTGGAAGTTGGAGTGGGGTTTATTATAAACTAGTAAAAAGGGCCGATGCTATCGCATCGGGAGTGGGGTGACATCAAGATGGGGGCGGGCTGTGTGGCATTGGGGGCAGCAGCTGTCACTTCACCCTGTGGGGCATCAGCAGGGGCAGTGTGGGAGTGAGGGCATGTGGGGGGGTAAGAGGGGTGAGCAGGGCCAGTGTGGGGAGGTGAAAGGGGTAAACAGCGGCAGTGTGGGGTGAGTGGGGGCATGAGCAGGGGCAGTGTAGGTGAGTGGGGGGTTGAGCAGGGGCAGTGTGGGTGATTGTGGGCAGTTGGGGAGGTGAGAGGGGTAAGCAGGGTGTGTGGGTGAGTGGGGGGTAAGCAGGAGCAGTGTGGGTGAGTGGGGGCATGTGCTGGAGGTGAGAGGGGTAAGCAGGTACAGAGTGGGGGCATGAGCAGGGGCAGTGTGGGGAGTGAGGGCATGTGGGGGGTAAGAGGTGAGCAGGGGCAGTGCGGGTGAGTGGGGGCAGTGTGGGTGAGTAGGGGGGTAAGCAGGGGCATTGTGGGTGAGTTGGGTGGGCTATGCAGGGGCAGTGTGGGTGAGTGGGAGCAGTGTGAGTGAGTAGGGGGTAATCAGGGGCATAGGGGGGGAAGAGGAGTGAGCAGGGGCAGTGTGGGTAAGTGGGGGGTAAGCAGGGGCAGTGTGGGTGAGTGGGGGGGCTATGCAGGGGAAGTGTGGGTGAGTTGGGTGGGCTATGCAGAGGCAGAGTGGGTGATTGGGGGGGTAAGGAGGGGCAGTGTGGGGAGTGAGTGAGGACATAGGGGGATAAGAGGAGTGAGCAGGGGAAGTGTGAGTGAGTGGGGGGTAAGCAGGGGCAGTGTGGGGAGTGAGGAGATAAGGGAGGTAAGAGGAGTGAGCAGGGGCAGTGTGGGTGAGTGGTGGGTAAGCAGGGGCAGTGTATGTGAGTGGTGGGTAAGCAGGGGCAGTGTGGGTAAGTGGGGGCAGTGTGGGTGATTGGGGGGTAAGTAGGGGCAGTGTGGGGAGTGAGGGAGGACAATGGGGGGGTAAGAGGAGTGAGCAGGGGGAGTGTGTGTGAGTGGGGTGTAAGCAGGGGCAGTGTGGGTGATTGGGGGGGTAAGCAGGGGCAGTGTGGGGAGTGAGGAGATACGGGGGGGTAAGAGGAGTGAGCAGGGGCAGAGTGGGTGACTTGGGGGTAAGCAGGGGCAGTGTGGGTGAGTCGGGGGTAAGCAGGGGCAGTGTGGGGAGTGAGGGAGGACAATGGGGGGGTAAGAGGAGTGAGCAGGGGGAGTGTGTGTGAGTGGGGGGTAAGCAGCACTTTGTTACACTACCTGAGGAAGACTGCCTTGAGTAGTTGAAACATGTTGTGGAGCTGTGAGGGGAAAATAAAGATTGCTGTTCATAAACCTTATCATCCTGGTGCCTGAGCTTTAGTAGCGCTTCTACAAGACCGCTAAATCATATTCTTACAAGCTTCTATTCCCCCTGAGGGATCAGCGGCTGGAGCAGCACAGCGAGGGCACAGTGGTGAAGGATCTGGCGTTCCCTAGATAAAAAGCAGTGACGCACATCCGGGACCGGCACCACGTGACCGGAAAGGTCCTGTACGGACAGCTGGGGACCAGCGAGGTCGAAGGAGCGGAGTGTGCACATTGCCGGGGGTCCCCCATATATCAGAGGCTATTACACCGGGTTGTGCAGGTCGTGCACAACCCAAACAGGTGAGTGGCCACCTGTAATAACGCCATATTAACTGAGCTATAGTGATCCTACACATGCGCCCCTTCTCTCTCTTTTCCTCATCCTTTATATGGCCCATTTATCCTGCATATGTCACCCATCCTGGATATGGCTCCCTTATCCTGCACATGGCCACCACCATCGTGGATATGGGCCCTTCATCTTGCATAAAGCATCCCATCCTTGATATGGCCCTCACATTCTGGATATGGGCCCTCAAACCTGGATATGGTACATGGCCTTTCCTGGTACATGGCCTTTCCATCCTGCAAATGGCTCCCCCTTCCTGGATATAGGACCACATCTTTGATATGACCTTCTTATCCTGAATATGACCCCCTTATCCTGGTTATGGCCCCCCATCCTGGACATTGCCCTCCATCCTGCATATGATCCCCCCCTATCATGCATATGGCCCCAGATCCTGGACATGGCCCTTTATCCTGGAACATGGCCCAACATTGTCCCCATCTTGGTTATGGCGTCCTTATCCTGGTTATGGCCCCCTTCTGTATATGACCTTCCATCCTGTATATAGCCCCCCTATCCTGCATATGGCCCCCCATCCTGGTTAGGGCCACCTTATCCTGGTTATGGCCCCCATATCCTTGTGCATGGCCATCTCTATCCTGCATATGGCCCCATCTTGGATACGGCCGCCTTACCCTGGTACATGGCTATCCCTATCCTGCATATGGCCCCCCATACTAGATATAGTCCCCCCCATTACTCTATACACCCTCCTGCTGGTGCAATCACTAAAATAATAAACGGATGATAACTTACCCTCCGTCGCTCCCTGCCTGCAGCATCACTGCCGTCTTCCTGTGTCTGTGCTCGGCATCCAATCATGTGACCAAGGCAGACAGATATGACATCACTGTGCTGTGCTAGTCACATGAACAGATGCCGAGGACAGACACGGGAAGATGGTGGCAATCCTGCAGGCAGGAAGCAGGGGAGGGTAAGTTATCGCCAGTTGTTATTTTACTGTGCGCACCAGCAGGGGGCATATAAAGTGATGGGGGTCCATATCCAGGATGGGGAGTGCAGGCTCATATACTATGCACCACTCCCTCTGCCCACATCTCAGCACTGGGTTCAGCACTGAGATGATGGACAGTGGGATGCAGTGCATATTATATGAGCATAATGAGTGGGGGCACATGACCACAGACTGCCTCCACAGCCCATGCCAGCCTCCTCCAACCCCTGAATCTTAGATTATGCTTGGCTCACCACTGTGGGTGCTCAGATGAAAAAATCGTACAGTCTATTTGAGTACCCTGGCACAGGGCCGGCTCCAGGTTTTTGTGGGCCCCGGGCGAAACAGTGTCAGTGGGCCCCTTTAACACATACGATTAACGAATACAATATAGAAACTGATATATAATATACAGGCTCCTGGGTGGGCTGTATATAGAATAGAGGCTGTGCAGAGCAGTAGATATAATATGGAGAGTGCTGGACTGTATTTATAGTATGGAGACTGCCTGGCTGTATATATAATATAGAGGCTGTGGGCTTTGAATGTATAATATATAGAGGCTGCGGGCTGTATATATTATTTGGAGGATGTGGCAGCCCAGCAGCAGCCTCCATACACGCCCGGCAGCAGCCTCCATACACGCCTGGCAGCAGCCTCCATACACGCCCGGAAGCAGCCTCCATACACGCCCGGCAGCAGCCTCCATACACGCCCGGCAGCAGCCTCCATGTAGACCCCGACTGGAGTTTACTGTATAGTGGTATTATTTAGTCATATAAGCTCATCATGAGGCTCACTGTATGGTTGTTTTATACCATCAGTGTGATAGAAGTGACAATATGGTGATATAATCCTGTCACTGTAAAAATGTAACATTAAGTCACCACCGTATGTTAGTAACAAAGGGTTTGTATGATGGCATTATTCAGTCATTGGAAACCATATTAATTAGTCACTGCACAGTGACTGTATATTTGTATTATTCAAACACTGAAAGCAACGGTTCTCATTCACTACACAGTGACTGTATGGCGGTATTAATCACTGTAAGCAATGGTTCTCATACACTGCACAGTGACTGTATGGCGGTATTATTCATTGTAAGCAATGGTTCTCATACACTGCACAGTGACTGTATGGCGGTATTAATCACTGTAAGCAATGGTTCTCATACACTGCACAGTGACTGTATGGCGGTATTATTCACTGTAAGCAATGGTTCTCATACACTGCACAGTGACTGTATGGCGGTATTATTCACTGTAAGCAATGGTTCTCATTCACTACACAGTGACTGTATGGCGGTATTAATCACTGTAAGCAATGGTTCTCATTCACTGCACAGCGACTGTATGGCGGTATTAATCACTGTAAGCAATGGTTCTCATTCACTGCACAGCGACTGTATGGCGGTATTATTCACTGTAAGCAATGGTTCTCATTCACTGCACAGTGACTATGGCGGTATTATTCACTGTAAGCAACGGTTCTCATTCACTGCACAGTGACTGTATGGCGGTATTATTCACTGTAAGCAACGGTTCTCATTCACTGCACAGCGACTGTATGGCGGTATTATTCACTGTAAGCAACGGTTCTCATTCACTGCAAGCAACGGTTCTCATTCACTGCACAGCGACTGTATGGCGGTATTATTCACTGTAAGCAACGGTTCTCATTCACTGTACAGTGACTGTGTAGTGGTATTATTTGATCAATGTAAGCAATAGTTCACACTGACTGTATAGCAGTATTATTCAATCACTGTCCCCCTGTGCACAATTGCCCCAGGCAGGGGGCCCCTGTGCACATTTGGCCCAGGCAGGGGGCCCCTGTGCACATTTGCCCCAGGCAGGGGGCCCCTGTGCACATTTGCCCCAGGCAAGGGGGCCCCTGTGCACATTTGCCCCAGGCAGGGGGCCCCTGTGCACATTTGCCCCAGGCAGGGGGCCCCTGTGCCCAATTGCCCCAGGCAGGGGGCCCCTGTGCACAGTTGCCCCAGGCATGGGGACCCTGTGCACATTTGCCCCAGGCAGGGGGCCCCTGTACACAATTGCCCCAGGCAGGGGGCCCCTGTGCACATTTGCTCCAGGCAGGGGGCCCCTGTGCACAATTGCCCCAGGCAGGGGGCCCCTGTGCACATTTGCCCCAGGCAGGGGGCCCCTGTGCACATTTGCTCCAGGCAGGGGGCCCCTGTGCACAATTGCCCCAGGCAGGGGGACTCTGTGCACAATTGCCCCACGCACCCCCTCTCTCCCGCCTAACCTGAGCAGCAGCTGGCAGATGCTGATTGCAGCGTCTGTCTGTAGTTTGCAGCAGCAGCAGATATCTTTCGGTGCAGGAAGTAAAGATCTGCTGCCGCCGCTCAGGTTACGAGGGAGAGGGTGTGGGGGCGGGGGCCAGCGCTCAGGAGCCCCTGTAAGGTGACAAATACACAGCGTCCCGGACCCCAGCCAATCTCACTTGCAGTCTGAGGGTGAGGAAGATGGATGAATGAATACTCGTCTTCCTCCTGTTTTATGCGGTGCATTCCACACTGTGGACCGCAAAGGAAAAGGAAGTTAAGGGGCGGAGGCGCCTCTTCTATGCGTTCCACAGTGCGGAATGCAAATAAAACGGAAGTGATGGGTCGGAAGCGGGGGCGGAGCAGGGGCTAGCGCCGGCATCAGGGTTGAATAAGGCACCGTACTGTGCCGGTAAAAAAAAAGAATACCGGCACTATGCGGCGGGCGGCGATGGGCCCCTGAGCCATGGCAGGGCCCCGGCACTTGCCCGGGTACGCCGGGTGCTGACGCCGGCCCTGCCCTGGCACACCAATGATGGTTCTGAAAAAAATGCACTGGAGGTTTTTCGGTATATTCGACAATTGGTTGTTTATCTATCAAACACTGAAAATAAGATCCTCGGCCTTAACATGCCTTTATCTGGAATTTGATAGACATACAAAAGAAATACAGAACAAAAACATAGTCAAATAAAACCATATTGTCAATTTAATAAAATTAAGAAAGTTCTTTGACCGAAGTGCTGTTGATATCCCACTGTGTAATAATAACCTGTGTAAAGAGAAAATGTCTACATGGAGTGGTGACAAAAAAATGCATTCCATGACTTGTGTGTGTGTATATATATACAACGTAATAGCCTGGGTTACCAGATCTATAGAATGCTCACAAAAGTATAAGTAGGAAAGGTATCTTAGGTGAAGTAAGATATAAGGGAAATAACCCTATAAAAAGAATGAAGGTGTAAAGCCAACAAGGGTCAAAGGAGGACGGGTGTGTTATAAACAAAAGAATACCTATATTGGTTATCAGGGTGAAGGCAGTACTTTATCACTTGGTTTTTTCAAGAATGCGTCGTCTAAAATGAAAGAGTAATGGAACAAGATAATTAAAAACAAGATAAATAAAAAAAACTTGTTTGCAGTGAATGGAATTACCACGTCATATATACCATGGTCTACTGGATGAAAAAATAAAAATATATAAATAAAGCAAATACCCATATGGGTTGTTACCTTTCACAACTCTGTTGTTGCATCCCTGATGAAGGTGTCAGGACGATCTCGAAATGCGTTGGAATAAAGAGAACCATTGTTTTAAGCACAGAGGAAGTTTGTCATTGAAGACAGCAGGGCGGATCTAAAAATCTTTTTGTCCTTTTCTGGAGATATATTGGGTTGTCTCTCCAACATATCCTAACGCGCAAGGTCATTTTATCAGAAATACAACAAATGTGGAATCACAAGTATGGAAACTTCAGATATTGGTTCGTATTCCAGTCCTTGGATGAGTGAAGGAGTCACCTTTGGTTACATTAGAACACTGATTACATCCAAGTCTAAGTTGTTTGTTGCAAGGTTCTTTTAGTTGATCCAACATCTGCCTGAACCAAAAAAATCTTGATATTATTAGTACGTTTATGACAAAACAATGGAGGTTTACCAAATTCACTAACAGAGGGATATGAGGTACTAAGTACAGGGGTTGGACAAAATAATGGAAACACCTAATGTTTTGGCATCATAATATTTGAACATGTTATAAACATGCAAACCGTGACATATGTTAATGTTTTGTAGTTAATTATTTGTGTTAAGTGATATGTGTATGTAAATTAACTGTTTTGCCGAATTGTAAGAACATTGATGAGAACATGATACCAATGGCAGACCTTTCAGATTTTCAAAAAGGCCAAATTGTTGGTGCTCGTATGGCAGGCGCTAGTGTAACAGAAAGTGCCCAAATGCTTGGCGTGTCAAGAGGTACTGTCTCCAAAGTAATGACAGCGTTTGAAAGAGAAGGTAAAATGTCAGCAGCAAAGCACAGGTCCGACCGAAAGTTGAAGTTGACCGAGACAGACCGTTGGACTCTAAAGCGAATTGTGAGAGAGGACCGCAAGACCATGGCTCCGAAAATCACTGCTGAGCTCAATGAACATCTACAGAACCCAGTTTCCACAAAAACTGTTTGTCGGGAGCTGCACAAATCTGGATTCCATGGAAGAGCTGCAATTAGAAAACCGCTGCTCTCAATGACAAATGTTTCCAAGCATTTAGAGTGATGTAGAAAACTAGAATTGGTCCCTCGACCAGTGGAAACATGTGATATTCTCAGAAGAATCATCATTTACTCCATTTTCCGACCGCCGGCTGAGTGTATGTTTGGAGATGTGTCGCCCCAGGGTGTGGGGTACTCGGGTATCAGGCGGCAGAAGAGCTAACTGTGTCACGGGGATTGGCGGCTGCACCTGATCCCGTGTCCCGGGGGACTATTCTTTTTAAAAAGGGGGTTATGTACAAGGGATTATTTACAAAGTTAGTTGTTATGACGTCACCTGCAGTTCCTGGTGAAGCAGCACCAGCGCCGCCACAGTCCTCCGGAGGTTGGTGGTATTGCGGCTGAGATGGTGTAGTCCTCCGCAGGCAGGACTGGGACCTCCGGGGCAGCGTAGTGAGGGGGACAGGTTGGAGTGGAGCTGGGATTGTATAGGAAGAGTTGGAACAGTCTATGGAGGATACTGCAAAAAATAAGAGGGTGGGGGACAAGAGGCGCAATAGTGCCCTATCACTAGTGACACTAGAAAGAGTGATGCTGAGGAGCCACTCACCTGATTCAGTTGTGGGCCCCACAACTGGTTTGAAGGCGTTTTGAGAAGAATCTCTCAGCTGCTGCAGGACCTCCACCAACTACTGACCAGTAGTGAAATTCAAGGAGATGATGGGAGTACAGGTGTGACACGGTCCGCGCTGCTCCAATGTAAAAACTCACCAAAAGAGTCACAAAGTCATCAGTAGGTTTTATCTTTTTAATCCTCCTTCCCTGAGGAAGGTGCCAGGTGGGGTGCCGAAACGCGTAGGAGGAAGGAGGATTAAAAAGATAAAACCTACTGATGACTTTGTGACTCTTTTGGTGAGTTTTTACATTGGAGCAGCGCGGACCGTGTCACACCTGTACTCCCATCATCTCTATGGAGGATACTGGGAGTGGGTAGGAAGGATACACACACGCAGGAAAGTTTCTTTTACCTTTTACTCTTGTTAAGCAGGTAAAACAATCCAGGGCACTGATGGGTGGACAGGTTGCACAGTGGGTCCCCACAGCAAGTGCGTATAAGGCCTCCGCTGTTCTGTAGTGTTTGTCTGAAGCACAGCCTACTTGCAGCCTGACTTGCCTCCTTTTTCTTCCTGACTGTAGTGTCTTCCTCCCCTCCTGTGCAGTCTCCAGGATACCTTCTCCTGATCACTGCGGCTCTGCCCTGCTGTGCCTGGCTCCCTCTCTTGACTCACAGGGGGGTAGCAAACCGGGTAGCTGAGGCCTCCACGGTGCAATGGGGTTTTCTGTGGTCCTATAGTGTCCCGCAGGTGCGGATCCCCAATATCCGGTGTTTCTCCTGGGACGAACTCCCTCAAGTTCCTTGCGCCCTTTCGATTCTCTGCTCCTAGCCCTCAGTCCCACTTAGGCTGGCAGGACGCTGAAGGGCCTCTCCGGGTCACTGGCTCAGGCCTAATCGCAGCACCGACCACCAGGACGTCCTTGCAGCTCTCCTAGCGTCTGCACACTCTGACTAACTCCGCCCCCAGCAGCAGTATTTATAGGGGATCTTGCCCAAAGTCAGCAAGTGAAGCTCCCCCTACTGGGCCGGGGTGGAAGGTGTTGTATGTAGTAGGTACCTGCTGTGGAAACCCAGCTGTGCATTAGAGAGATCTGTGGTTACCTGCAAGAGTAGGGCGCCACAGAGACAGCCGAAAGAAGCATTCCATCCAGATTGCCTTCTCCCAACCGTAAACATGCAGAGGTTCTGTGATGATCTGGGGTGCTATTTTGTGGAGATCCGCCGGGCCAATGATATCACCTTGTATGAATCCATACCTCGGAGAATTGAGGCTGTAATCGCTGCAAAAGGTGGACCTACACCATATTAAACTAACTTTTGCTGATTTTTCCAGGTGTTTACATTATTTTGTCCAACCCCTGTAGTTTCCAATGTTTCAATACTCCTGTTCAGTTCATCGGAAAAAAGGGATGATAGGACGCCACAAAGGAAATTCTGTTCTTGATCTTGTCAGTGGAATAGTCCATATGGCTCTCTTTCTCTGCTGCTACCTCCTCTGGGTATCCTGTGTCCATGAATTTGGTTGTCATTTCCTGATGTCGTATCTGGCGTATATTTGGATCCGAGACAATTCTGGTTATCCTGGTGTGTTGTGAAATGGGTAGTGAGGTCTTCACATGTTGAGGATGACTGATTCTTAAGTGCAATAGGCTGTTCCTATCTGTGCTTTTTACATATAGATCAGTCGAGAGGACACCCATATCATCCACTCTCACTAATGTGACCAGGAAGTTAATTTGTGGTTGATCGTGATGAATGGTGACAGATTGGATACAAGGGAATTGAGTTCATCCGAAAATAGAATTAGGGTACTAAGGCTATCATGCCCAACGAAGAAAATGTTATCAATGAATCGACGCCAAAACATAGGATCTTGGTTTCAATATGTGATAAATAAACAACCTTCGTTGTTGAATACACAGAAAATCCTCCAGCCACTGGACACCACTCCAGAGCCACTCCTCCTCCCCACAGCACAGCATGTATTTGGAATATAAGATAGACCACCCACTTTCCCCAAAAATTTGAGGGAAAAAAGTGCATTTTATAATCCGAAAAATACGGTATTTTCTTTGCAGCATCAAGTGCAGAGCAAACATAGTATTACATGGTGGCCATACAGTTTATTTGTGTCTCTCGCTATGGTATTTACTGTCTCCAAAAGGGCATAATTCCAGAGGTTGCCTAAATGAGACACAATACCTCCTGTAAATAGTTGAGCTATTGACATGAGAAATATTTCTACTACAGTGCTACAGTGACATCAGAGACAATACAATGGAGAACTTTTTTTTCTGCTTTTGTGTTGGACAGATTAGGAGTAGAACAGGCATGCAGAATTTGCATTTGCTTAGTGATTTGATTTGAATCATCTTGATGGATATTGGACACTCTTTCTCTTCTTTACTCCACTGTACAGTATGTACATAAATACTCAGGCACTGGATGAGCGAATAACTATTTTAGGAAAGTGTATTGTCTTTCTTTGGGTACCGTCACACTTGGTGACGCACCAGCAATCCCGACAACGATCCGACCTAGTAGGGATCGCTGGTGCATCTCTACATGATCGCTGATGAGATGTCAAACAGTCAGATCTCACCAGCGATGCAGGAACGATACAGCGATCATTGGGACCCTGCCACTCTCGGTGTAGTATTAAGATCGTTGCTCGTTGTCCCTGTCAAACACAGCGATGCAGCATTTCCAGCAGGAGCACAACGACCAAAAAATGATCCAGAACAGTTTGTAACAATCAGCAGGGGCCTGATTGCTGCTAAGTGTCAAACGTATCGAGATCTCTGGCGAGGTGGCTGTTATCCCACAAATCCTGTGACGTATCAACAATCTAGTTAGTGATCTCGCTATGTGTGACGGGGTCTTTATACTTGTAATAATCTTTATGGAATCAGACTGACCTCCTTTTTCATATCTATTTATTATAGAAGCTGTCATTTTCTTTAGTATTGAAGCTGAATATGCATGCTTGCTTATCTTTCTACATTTGTAATCTGACTCATTCAACAACCCCTCAATTTCATATCTGATGTCAGAGCTTAATGTAATGTTTTTGAACGATCAATACAAAAGATCTATACATAGTGATAAGGAGCTATACATCCAGTATGACAGTGTAAAATGTATAATTTATTCTTTCCTTAGTTCTACTAAGTGTCACTTTGTTGAGTTATAATGTAAAGCTCTTGATGTAGTTACCTAGGGGTGTATGCTGTGCCTACACAATGTAATACTCAATGATCAACAATTGCTATAATACTAAAATAATTTTAATTCATGTATGCATGTTGTCTAAAGAGAATCTGTCACCTTATTTGACCTTTATAAACTATTATTGTGGGCATACAGGTTATAGAAAGCCGATAAATGTCATACCTGTTAGCCTCATATCAGCTGCTTTGTTGTGGATTAGGGTACCGTCACACGCCGCAATCACGGCTGGTGATATGTGGCGATCTAACGTGCCCGCTCACGTTTTTCCTGGTCGCCTCAGATCGCCGATGGCAGCATCACACGCCGCAATGTCGCCCTGAACCTAAGGCGATGTGTCGCTCCGGAAATCGCCTGCCCTATAGCGGAATCAGTCTTGCCTAATTCCATTGCTGCTTCACACGCTGCAATCTCAAAGGCAATGTGAGCGTACATGTTCAGCGCGGCGAGGAGATAGGCGTGCCACAGTGGTTTACACAGCGCCCATGCACGCTCATTAGGACAACGCAACAGCGCTACGATTGGTCAGCCTGCTCTGGGAGGCTGGCTAATACATGATGCCATTGTCTATCAGAGTTTGCACTGAGTTTGCGGACGGTTGTGTGGCTGAAGATGTGTGTGGTGCTGAACGGACAGCTCTTGAAATATGGCGCGGTGTCAACTGACAACCAATAAGAACACAGTAGCCCACACCAGTCATCTCAGACGAGGCGCGGACTTCAGCATGCTGAGGCAAGCCTACGGGAAATCATAGACAACGCTCTTTACATCATTATCGCCCTGTCACACGCCACAACACGGAAATATCGCCTTAACGATTGCGGCTGATTACTGAGCACTGTTCAGGAATCAGGCGATGGCCGAGGGGCGATTTATCGCCATGAAATTCCCAAATCACACGCCACAACCGTGAGGCAATTTCACGGCGATTGCTTCAGGGCGACATATCGCCTTTATGATTTCCAGGCGAGATTGCAGCATGTGACGGTACCTTCAATCTTCTTTTATCACTTTATGTAAATGACCTTTTCCAGGCTAAGGGACAGATGCTGCCTGAAATATAACTCTGCCTCCAGAGGTTATTTTAAATAGAAGGTTGTATTACCCATATGATGTGTAATGGCTGTTCTCTGCTCTGCTGAATTTACTACAGAGTTGTATAGGCATATGGGTTCATTCACATCTGCATATTTAAAATCCTTCCTCCAGAGCTCAGCTCACCCCCTCAATGGGTGGGGACCCAAGGAGAGATCATACATCCCTATGGCTCCTGCAGGGCTCAGCTCACCCCAGTCTATGTGCGCCCTAGCCCTCTTCAGTGCTATATATGCCCTCAGTGTCTCCTGTGTGATGTATTTACAGCAGTCTCCTATGTGATGTACAGTGCCTTGTGAAAGTATTTGGCCCCCTTGAACTTTTGAACCTTTTGCCCATTTCAGGCTTCAAACATAAAGTTATAAATTCTAAATTTTTTTTTTTGAAGAATCAACAACAAGTGGGACACAATAGTGGAGTGGAACGAAATTTATTGCATATTTTAAACTTTTTTAACAAATAAAAAACTGAAAAGTGGGGCGCGCAATATTATTTGGCCCCTTTACTTTCAGTGCAGCAAACTCACTCCAGAAGTTCATTGAGGATCTCTGAATGATCCAATGTTGTCTTAAATGACTGGTAATGATAAATAAAATCTGTGAGTAATGACTTTTCTGTATTAATGCACCTGCTCTGTCATAGGCTAGGTTCACATTTGCGGTCGGGTTTGCAGATCCTGCTCCGGTTTTAAGCATTAAAAATGCTCAAATCCGGATCAGGATCCACAGTCCATAATGCCCATTATAAAACCGGATTGCACTTAATGCAATCCGATTCCTGCATTCCGGTTTCGCTGCCTGTGTGGAAAATCATGCAGACAGCGTTTTTTCGGAGCGGTTTGAAAACCGCAGCGGGGATGCTATAATGTGCGCCTATGGGAGCCCATCCAGCTACCCCAAGGCACATAGGAATGCCTGCGGTAGCCGTATGCTTTGCTCAACCCTGCTGTTGTGGGGATGAACAAAGGCTTAATGTTAATATTATATGTGGGCAACATGTCTCCAGGGAGTGTCCACCCTCCCTAGAGACATGTTGGCCACATAGAATGGCATGTGAGGGTTAAATCTCTTTATTACAGTATTGCCGGCTTTTGTCGGCTTTTACAGATTTAACAATGACAGCCGGCGGCTCCCCGCTGTAAGGAGGAGATACAGTACATAATGTGCGTACTGTATATACCTCTATCCATGGTTCTGAAAGCTTTAACATTAGTTCTATGGGCAGCGCTCCGCCATAGAATTAATGTTAAAGCTTTCAGGACCATGGATAGCGGCATGTACAGTACGCACATTACGTACTGTATCTCCTCCTTACAGCAAGGAGCTGCCTGCTGTCATTGTTAAAACTATAAAAGCCAACAAAAGTTGGCAATACTGTAATAAAGAGATTTAACCCCTCGCATGCCGCTCTATGTGGCCAACATGTTTCTAGGGAGGGTGGACACCCCCTGGAGACATGTTGCCCACATATAATATTAACATTTACCCTTTGTTCATCCCTGCGGCAGCAGGGATGAACAAGGCATATGGCAACCGGATTGCACATTATGAGCAATCCGGTTACTGGATCCGGGTTTAGGGACACATTTTGAAGCCAAAATGTGTCTGAAGGCACATGCGATTACCGCATCCGGATCTGGATGTGCCTTCCAAAAGTGACCCTAGCCATAGTCTCAGAGTTCTGTTTCAAGTGCAGAGAGCATCATGAAGACCAAGGAACACACCAGGGAGGTCCGAGATACTATTATGTTTAAAGCCGGATTTGGATACAAAAAGATTTCCCAAGTTTTAAACACCTCAAGGAGCACTGTGCAAGCGATCATATTGAAATGGAAGGAGTATCAGACCACTGTTAAACTAACAAGACCCGGCTGTCCCTCTAAACTGTCATCTCAAACAAGGAGAAGACTTATGAGAGATGCAGCCAAAAGGCCCATGATCACTCTGGATGAACTGCAGAGATCTACAGCTGAGGTGGGAGAGTCTGTCCATAGGATAACAATCAGTCGTACATTGCACAAATCTGGCCTTTATGGAAGAGTGGCAAAGAAAGCCATTTCTCAAAGATATCCATAAAAAGTCTCATTTGAAGTTTGCCACAAGCCGCCTGGGAGACACACCAAACATGTGGAATAAGGTGTTCTGGTCAGATAAAAACCAAAATCAAACTTTTTGGCCACAATGCAAAATGATATGTTTGGCGTAAAAACAACACAGCTTATCAGCCTCAATACACCATCCCCACTGTCAAACATGGTGGTGGCAGCATCATGGTTTGGGCCTGCTTTTCTTCAGCAGGGACAGGGAAGATGGTAAAATTTATGGGAAGATGGACAGAGCCAAATACAGGATCATTCTGGAAGAAAACCTGTTGGAGTCTGCAAATGACGTGAGACTGGGATGTAGATATATCTTCCAACAAGACAATGATCCAAAACATAAAGCAAAATCTACAATGGAATGGTTCAAAAATAAACGTATCCAGGAGTTAGAATGGCAAAGTCAAAGTCCAGACCAGAATCCAATCAAGAATCTGTGGAAAGAACTGAAAACTGCTGTTCACAAACGCTTTTCATCCAACCTCACTGAGATTGAGCTGTTTTGCAAGGAAGAATGGGCAAGAATTTCAGTCTCTTGATGTGCAAAACTGATAGAGACATACCCCAAGTGACTTACAGCTGTAAACGCAGCAAAAGGTGGCACTAAAAAGTATTAACTCAAGGGCGACGAATAATATTGCGCACCCCACTTTTCAGTTTTATATTTGTTAAAAAAGTTTAAAATATGCAATAAATTTCGTTCCACTCCACAATTGTGTCCCACTTGTTGTTGATTCTTCTTCAAAAAAAAGTTAGAATTTATAACTTTATGTTTGAAGCCTGAAATGGGCAAAAGGTTCAAAAGTTCAAGGGGGCCAAATACTTTCACAAGGCACTGTACATCACATAGGAGACTGCTGTAAATACATCACACAGGAGACACAGGAGTTTAAAACCTTATATATAAAGCTGAATGTGAGTATGTGTGTGTGTGTGTGTTCAGGATTGGCATCTACACCGTCGCATCTACAGCCACAAAATTTTGCACAGTCACACGTCTGGACCCCGAGAGCGTCATAGGCTATGTTGTGAGGCGAAATTTTAACCCTGCGTGTTTCAGTTCACCAAACAATTTTGCCCCTATCTACATAATGGGGGAAAAGTGGCAGTTTCCAGTTGACAGTTGTGAATGAGAGGGGCTTAATGACAGTGCCAAAGACTAACAGCATATACCAGCATATAGTCACTAAGGTGGGGCCCCAACATGGGATATTCACCATGCACGGGGACATGTATACACACCACACACACACAAAGAGTAACAGCAAGTGTATAGTCACTAAGGTGCAGCCCCAACATTGGATACTCACCACGCACCCTAACACACACACACAAACACACACCACAAAGAGACACACACAACACAGAGACACACACACCCCATGGGGACACACACACACCCATTAGCGACACATGCACTCACCCCACAGGGTATACACACCACACGCACACAAAGAGCAACAGCAAGTCTATAGTCACTAAGGTGCAGCCCCAACATTGGATACTCACCACGCACCCGAACACAAACACACACACACATCACAAAGAGACACACACAACACAGATAAAAATAGAAAGGGGAAGGGGAACAAGAGGCGCAATAGTGCCCTATCACTCAGACACTTCAAATGTAGGTGGTATAAAGGAACCACTCACCTATTTCAGTTGTGAGACCCACAACTGGTACCGTATGTAGACATGTAGTGTTATATCCTGATGGCTGCTGCTGGACTCCCACCGACCACTAGCATGTGGAATCACACAGTAATACGGGAAAAACTGTGTTCTCCAGTCCCTGAGGAAGGTGCCAGGAGGGCACTGAAACGCGTAGGATGCAATAAAGGACTTTGGATATACTTCATCTACTCGTGTGTTTCCTTGGAATAAGTGGATCTTGGCAGCGCGGACTGGAGAACACCGTTTTTCCCGTATTACTGTGTGAACACACAACACAGAGGCACACACACACCCCACGGACACACACACACACCCATTAGCGACACATGCACTCACCCCACAGGTACACACACACACACACAAAGAGACACACACAACACAGAGACACACCACACAGACACCCCCCCCACAGGGACACACACACATACACACCCTATAGGGACACATGCACTCACCCCACATGGACAAAGACACACACCACAAAGAGACACACACAACACTGAGACACACACACACCACACAGACCCCCCCACAGGGACACAAACACATACACATCTTATAGGAACACATGCACTCACCCCACAGACACACACACACACACACCCCAGGGACACACACACCACACAGACAGACACAGATGTGCACAAATCACCTCACACAACTCGCCTCATACGTGTGCTATCTTTAATTTCCAAAAATAAACATCTGATTAAACACAGCCAATGTGCAACACATGTGCCATATAGGGAATTAAGGCAGATGTCAGTCACCTGAGCTGTCTATTATGTGTATGTGTGAGGTAGCATATACTGCCCGGCCGGGGGGAGGGTTTACTGTTGGCTGGAGATTTATCAAGCTGCCTACAGCAACCAATTGCAGCTCAACTTCTATTTTCCTACAGGTCATTAATATGACATATTCAAATTCTATTTTGTTATAGCTAACATCAGTTATTTATTAACCCGGGCATAGCCGGGTAGTACAGCTAGTCTAATATATAGAGCTGAATGTGTGTATGTGTGTGTGTCCGGGATTGGGATCTACACCGTCGCAACTACAGCCACAAAATTTTGCACAGTCACACGTCTGGACCCCGAGAGCATCATAGGCTATGTTGTGAGGCGAAATTTTAACCCTGACCGTTCCAATTCACCAAACAATTTTGGCCCTATCTACATAATGGAGAGGAAGTGACAATTACCAGTTGACAGTTGTGAATGAGAGGGGCTTAATGACAGCACCAAAGACTAACAGCATATACCAGCATATAGTCACTAAAGTGGGGCCCCAATATGGGATATTCACCACACACAGGGACATGTATACACACCACACACACACAAATAGTAACAGTAAGTGTATAGTCTTAAAGGTGGAGCCCCAACATTGGATACTCGCTAGTGATGGGCGAATCCTAAATTACTCGGAATCGCTTGACTCTAGCGAGTCCGAGCACAGGACTCGCTACTCGTTGCGAGTCTAGCGAGTCCAATGTTAATGAATGGGGAAGCGAATAATAGCGAGTAGTGTGAGATTTACAAATCGCAGATGTGTCTCGGAAGCTTCAGCCTGAAGCAATCTGAGTTTTGTCATTTATTTGCATTGGACTCGTTTACTTTGCAACTGTAATAGCTGGGAAACTCGCACAGATAAGAGAAGAGTCCTGTCTGCTCTGTGCAGCTCCAAGGTCCTAGAGCCCGCCTGCTGCCTGATGTAGCAGTGCTGAGATTGTTCTCAGTCTGCTCATTCCCTGTGTACAGACATGAATGTCTGTGCACAGAGATGATGTAGCAGAGCTGAGATTGTTCTCAGTCTGCTCATTCCCTGTGCATATACATCTATATCTATGCACAGGGATGAGCAGAGAGGACATCGCGTTTTGGACTGCGTCGGACGGAAGAGGATTTTTTTAATTAAAGATGGAGTCCCTAATGGCTTTTTTTTTTTATTTCTAATAAAAAAATTTCTCTGTGTTGTGTTTTTTTTAAAACAATTTAATAGAAATTCATGGCGGTCATGTCTAATATTGGCGTGACCGCCATAAATTTCGGGCTTAGGGCCAGCTGATAATACAAAGCTGGCCCTAACCTCTTTATTACCCAGCGTGCCACCACCACCAGGGCCGCTGGAAGAGCGAGGTTCAGCGCCAGAGGATGGCGCTTCAATGAACGCGCCATCTTCTGGGGCGGCTGCGGGCTGCAATTTGCAGCGGGGGGTGCCCAGAAAGCTTGGGCATCCCTGCGCTGCGGATTCCAGCCCTCAGCTGCTTAGCTGTACCTGGCTAGAGATAGAAATTGCGCGGAGCCCCACGCATTTTTTTGACTCCGACTCCGAGACGACTCCGACTCCGACTCGACTCCAAGACGACTCCGACTCCGAGACGACTCCGACTCCGACTCGACTCCGACTCCGACTCCGAGACGACTCCGACTCCGAGACGACTCCGACTCCGACTCCGAGACGACTCCGACTCCGAGACGACTCCGACTCCGAGACGACTCCGACTCCGACTCGACTCCGAGACGACTCCGACTCTGAGACGACTCCGACTCCGAGACGACTCCGACTCCGACTCGACTCCAAGACGACTCCGACTCCGAGACGACTCCGACTCGACTCCGAGACGACTCCGACTCCGAGACGACTCCGACTCCGAGACGACTCCGACTCCGAGACGACTCCGACTCCGACTCGACTCCGACTCCGACTCCGAGACGACTCCGACTCCGAGACGACTCCGACTCCGACTCCGAGACGACTCCGACTCCGAGACAACTCCGACTCCGAGACGACTCCGACTCCGAGACGACTCCGACTCCGACTCGACTCCGAGACGACTCCGACTCTGAGACGACTCCGACTCGACTCCGACTCCGAGACGACTCCGACTCCGAGACGACTCCGACTCCGAGACGACTCCGACTCCGACTCCGACTCAACTCCGAGACGACTCCGACTCCGAGACGACTCCGACTCCGAGACGACTCCAACTCCGAGACGACTCCGAGACGACTCCGACTCCGAGGCGACTCCGACTCCGAGGCGACTCCGACTCCGAGACGACTCCGACTCCGAGGCGACTCCGACTGCGACTCGACTCCGAGACGACTCCGACTCCGAGACGACTCCGACTCCGAGACGACTCCAACTCCGAGACGACTCCGAGACGACTCCGACTCCGAGGCGACTCCGACTCTGAGGCGACTCCGACTCTGAGACTCCGACTCTGAAATTCATTAAATAATAAAAAAAATGCGTGGGGCTCCGTGCAATTTCTATGTCTAGCCAGGTACAGCTAAGCAGCTGGGGGCTGGAATCCGCAGCGCAGGGATGCCCAAGCTTTCTGGGCACCCCTCGCTGCAAATTGCAGCCCGCAGCCGCCCCAGAAGATGGCGCGTTCATTGAAGCGCCATCCTCTGGCGCTGAACCCCGCTCTTCCAGCGGCCCTGGTGGCAGTGGCACGCTGGGTAATATAGGGGTTAATACCAGCTTGGTTATACAAGCTGGTATTAAGCCCGAGATTCTTAATGTCAGGCCACGTTTGACCCAGCCACTAAGAATCTCCAATAAAGGGTTAAAAAAACACAACACAGAGAAAATTTTTTATTTGAAATAAAAAAAAAAGCCATTAGGGACTCCATCTATAATTAAAAAAATCCTCTTCTGTCCGACGTAGTCCAAAACGCGATGTCCTCTCTGCTACATCCCCTGTGCATAGATAGATGTCTATGCACAGGGAATGAGCAGACTGAGAACAATCTCAGCACTGCTACATCATCTCTGTGAGCAGGCGGGCTCTAGGACCCTGGAGCTGCACAGAGAAGACAGCTGGACTCTGCTCGCAATGTAACAGCAGTTATTTGCGAGTTTCCCTGCTATCACTGGCACAGTAGCCGAGTCTAATGCAAACAATGGCAATCCTAGTTTTGTCAGCGTTTCTGACAAAACTAGGATTGATATTGATTTGCATTGGACTCATGCGAGTAATCACTGGGAAACTCGCAGAGTACCGAGTCCTGCGAGTCCCTTACTACTCGCCGAGTAACGAGTCCTAGCGAGTAGATTCGCCCATCCCTAATACTCGCCACACACCCGAACACACACACCACAAAGAGACACACACAACGCAGAGACACACACACACCACACTGACCCCCCACAGGGACACACACACATACACACCCTATAGGGACACATGCACTCACCCCACAGGCACACCCACACCCCACAGGGGGACACACACAGGGACACACACACATACACACCCCACAGGGACACACAGACCCAACAGGGATGGACACACACCACAGGGACACCCCTCCCCCCCACAAGGACACACACCACAGGGACACCCCTCCCCCCCCCCCAAGAACACACACCACAGGGACACACACGTACACACCCCAGGGACACACACACTGCACAGACAGACACAGATGTGCACAAATCGCCTCACACAACTCGCCTCATGTGTGTAGTATCTTTAATTTCCAAAAATAAACATCTGATTAAAAACAGCCAATGTGCATCACATGTGCCATATAGGGAATTAAGGCAGATGTCAGTCACATGAGCTGTCTATTATGTGTATGTGTGAGGTAATATATACTGCCCGGCCGGGGGGACGGTTTACTGTTGGCTGGAGATTTATCAGGCTGCCTATAGCAACCAATCACAGCTCAGCTTCTATTTTCCAACAGGTCATTAATATGACATATTCAAATTCTATTTTGTAACAGCTAACATCAGTTACTTATTAACCCGGGCGTAGCCGGGTAGTTGAGCTAGTATCCAATAAATTTTGTTTCACTTCATGATTGTGTCCCACATGTTGATGATTCTTCACAAAAATTTTAGAATTTACATCTTTATGTTTGAAGTCTGAAATGTTGCAAAAGGTTGAAAAGTTCAAGGTGCCAAATACTTTCACAACAACACGATGTATTCACTGATCTCAGGGAGACCAGTCCAAGAAAACACTGTGGGCAGGTGGCTAAAGCACTCAGCACAGTGAATTCCTAGGCGCATTGCCGCCTGGGAATTACAAATATGCAAATAGAGTCTGTGGAGCCTCGTTTAGGAGTCTCAATACAAGACAAGCCAGATATCCCTCCAGGGAAAGACCTAGCCGTGGGGTGGCTCTTTGAGGAGACCACCATAACCACCATATTAAGTGGCCCTTTGAGGTTCTATCCACAGACAGCTGTTTCGGGGTGTTGCCACTCATCAGTGTGGAGTGGGATTCTGGCCAGGTGGGGGGCAATGCCTAGTAGACCAACAACACGAATCAATCACTGATCTCAGGGAGACCAGTCCAAGAAAACACTGCGGGCAGCCGGCTAAAGTGCTCAGCACAGTGAATTCTAAGGCGCATTGCCCTGGGATGGATCCTGGCCTTGGTATTCTCTTGTAATATCTTTAAGCTCGTAAAGAGCTGGATATTGACTCAAAGAGCCATTTAAAATGGTGGCTATGGTGGTCTCCTCAAAGAGCCACCCCATGGCTAGGTCTTTCCCTGGAGGGATATATGGCTAGTCTTGTGCTGAGACTCCTAAACGAGGCTCCACAGACTCTGTTTGCAAATACTTTCACAAGGCACTGTATATGATTTACAAAACTTTTTATCACAGAGTTGACTGTGCTCCAGTCCAACGCAAACCTACTGTAGCTATGTTTGTATGTGACTTGTGTTTGATGGGAACTGTTAAGGTGTGATTGGTGAGGATGGGGTGCAAAAGTGGAGTTTTTCCATTAATGGGAGGCAGATCTAGGGTGGAGGCAGAACTAGGGTGGAGGCAGAGCTGGGGTGGAGTCTCATGGGGGCCCAAAAATGTTGCCAGTGAAGGGCCCCGAAATTCCTAGTGGCAGCCCTGGTCCCCTCGTGCACAATTCAGCCATGTAATGTGGTTTGTCACAATTGAAAAGTGTTTGACATACAAATATAGTTGCAGTTTTTCCAGTACCCATACAATAGTAAGGCACTCTTTTTCAATGGTGGCATAAGCAATTTTGCAATCCAGTAATTTTTGACTGGCAAAAGCAACAGGATATTCCTCCCCAGCGGTGTTCACCTGGCTAAGAACTGCCACAATACCATGCATCTGTCTGTACTAGAATCCTAGGCTTATTGTCCGGATGGCGAAGACAAGAGCAATGATGAAATCAGTCTTTGAGGCTGAAAAGGCATCCTCGTATGTAGACGTACTCTTCAAATTCCTAGGCATGTTCTTGCAGGTAAGCTTGCATTTTACACTGTGCCCAGCAGGTTATACATCATGTAAATGGAGTTCTAGTAACCCCTGTATATGCCCACAATGACCCCACATACCTGTGATATGAAGTTATATTCTGTGCACAGCTGGCCTCCTGTTGAGTCACAGAGGCAGCTATTTGGGTCATTTGGTGAAACATTTTGCCGCCCCTCCAGGCTGGTATTCCTGCCCTGCATTGTTCCCACCCCTCCTCTGGCCGGTGCTTGAGTGATAGAAGCACTTGCGCTGGCGCAGTGGAGTGGGGCGGTTGTCTGTGGTCCACTGCAGTGATGAAATCTCGCAAGACTTCATTAATCTCATGAGACTTCAGCACTGACAGCGGCACACGCTCCACTGCGCAGGCACAGGTGCCGTGGTCAGTGCTGAAGTCTCACGAGACTTCACTAATCTCGCGAGACTTCCGCATTATGCACGGGCACCCACTCCACTGCGCAGGTGCAGGTGCCGCTGTCAGTGTCAAAGTCTTTCGAGAGGTCAGCATTGTTCTATGGCCCGCTGACACCCGCTCCACTGCGCCGGCGTGAGTGCTCCTGTCACTCATGCTCCAGTCAGAGGAGGGGTGGGAAATTTGAATGATGCAGGGCAGGGGTACCAGCCTGGAAGGGCGGTGAGACGTTTAACCAACAGGGCCCAAATAGCTGCCTTCGTGACTCAACAGGAGGCCAGCTGTGCACAGAATATAACTTCATATCACAGGTATGTGGGGTCACTCTGGGCATATACAGGGGTTACTAGAACCCCATTTACATGATGTATAACCTGCTGGGCACAGTATATAATGCCCTGGGGGGGTGACAGATTCCATTTAACAAGTTGTCCAAAGATGATAGATTTTTACCCATTCTATTAATGGTTCTGTCCTTGAACCTCCTAATAAATTTTTACAGCCAAATACAACTGTCAGGACTCTGAATCTTCTGTTTACCTTTAGTGCATTCTAGCCTTTTTCCAAAATGGCATCTGTGTCTTTGTTCCTGTTCACGTGATCCTCCTTCCCTGCCTGTAGAAACCCTAGTTTACCTTCTAACCAGTTTTGAGTACTCTGCTTAAATTCCCGTCTCCTTGCTGCTCAACATTCAGTCTCCTCCAGTAAGTCCGGCTTGGTTCTGTGAACCTGGTCACAAGTAATTGCTAGTCTCAGAGGAGCAGAAAACTAACTGAAATAAATGGAAAGTAAATATAATAATTATACTACTTACTGGTAGTTAAGAGAGGTCCAAGCAATCGCGGTCAGGTCCAGGAAATGGCACAGTACAGCAAAGGGTTAACAGAAGCAAAATCCAATTCAAGTCGAAGTCAGGAAACCAGAGAGGCATAAACAGAGCACATAGGCACAAAACAGAAAGAGAACTCAGGTCAATAGCAAAGGGTCAAGTCCAGGTAAGAAACAAATTCAGGCATGGTCTGGTTCGGACCACAAAGAGATCAAGTCCTACACAGCCAGTTCAAGACAGTTCAAGGGTAGGGCCACGAGACCCCAGGTTTCCCAGGAAACCTCTGATGAAAGGCCCGGACCAACCGATCAGTCCTTAGAGAATGAGCCGGAACCCAGGACTGTACTTTGGGTCCATACTCCTTCCAATGTACCAGATACTGAAGGAAATTCCAGACCATTTGGGAATCAATGATCTTTTGAACTTCATATTCCAGATTTCTCTCAATGGACACTGGAGGAGGCGGAGGCGAGTGAGATAGAGCAAAGAGACCAAACGTCTTCGATTTGTGGAACACATTAGGAATACAGAATGACCGGGGAAGTTTTAATCGGAAGGCAACTGGATTGACTACCTCTAAAACCTCATATGGACCAATGAACCTTTCAGCAGAAGAAATTTTTTTAGAGAAAAAGGCACATGGTTGCAGGTTGATTAAGTTCTTTAGACTTTGAGACAATACAGCTTCCCCCCCTGACCTCAGAAGCATCTACTTCCACAATGAACAGCCTCTGGAGGTCTGGTTGAACAAGCACAGGAGCAGACATAAAACAATTCTTCAAATTTTCAAAAGCCCTGAAAGCTTCTGGCGATCAAGCTTTTAGCTCCGCCCCTTGATGAGTGAGGTCCATAAAAAGCTTAACAATTTGGGAAAAATCTCTTATGAAATTTCTGTAATAATTTGCGAACCCCAAAAAGTGCTGTAGGGCCTTGAGGTCGCTGTGTTAAACCCAATCGATGATGGCCTGACACAATGAAACCCAAGAATGATATTTCCTGAACAGAAAAGGTAAATTTTTCAAGTTTAGCGAGCAAACAATCATTTATTAACCTTTGCAGAACCAGACAGATATTTTTATGATGGGAATCCAGGTCAGGTGAAAACATTAGAATAACATCTAAATAAGGGTACTTTCACATCAGTGGTTTTTGCCGATCGCGGCAGATGCGGTGAAAAAAATGCATCTGCCGCGATTACCGCATAACCGCTGCACTTGCGGCACAGTTGCGGCAAGCCCCATAGAATGTCTATGGGGGCTTGCGGCAGGTGCGGCAAGTGCGGTATCGGCACTTGCCGCAGGTGCGGCCTCAAAAAAAACGCGTCTGACTGCGTTTTTTTTCGCGGCCGCACCTGCCGCAAGTGCCGAAACCGCACTTGCCGCACACTTACCGCAAGCCCCATAGACATTGCATTTCATGCGGTTGTGCTTCTAAGGGTCCAACAGCCCGGGGGTCGGTAAATGATGGCCACTTGTAGATTGGAAGGAGAATAGATACGGACAGAGTGCGCTTCAAAAGATGAGAGGATAAGGGAGGGAGGTCGAGGAGTCAGGTTGAAGGTGCAATTGCTAGAGAAGAGCAGACCCACTCCTCCACCGTGCTATAATTGACTCTGGCACAGGGGGTCATTTCTTATGGATATTTAATTTGCTATAGAACACAGTATTGAGATACAACATACAGCCTATCCAATTACCATGGGAATGGTAGATGGGTCACCTTTAATTTGTGGCCTGTTGATAAGGAGACTGTACCCCTTGCCATTTTTGCTGGAGGCAAATCATCAGGAGCAGCTTTCTTTCTTGATAATCTCTTCTCCTCATTTTCCTGTGATTCTAGGTACCCTTGGTTGCATATTCAGAATTACACAATCAACTGGGAGACTAGGGAGATTACCTTTCCAAAAATGAGCAATTCAGCAATAATGATAACGGTTCTAGAGTCGCAGGATTCAGAACCTCCTGTACATATATCCGCTTTACTTTCCTTGTGTGGTGCCCTGCTCACGCAGGTAACCACAGATGTCTCTAATGCACAGCTGGGTTTCCACAGCAGGTACTTACTACGAACAACACCTTCTAGCCCACCACAGTAGGGGGAACTCATCTTGCCCTTAGGCAAGATCCACTATATATACTGCTGCTGGGGAGGAGATAGTCAGAGTGTGTGCAGACGCTAGAAGAGCTGCAGGGAAGTCCTGGTGTTCGGTGCTGCGTATAGGCCCGAGCCAGTGACCCGGAGTGGCCCTTCAGCATCCCACAAGCCTAAGTGGGACTGAAGGCAGGGAGCTCAGAGCAAGAATAGAAGCAAGGAACAAGTAGCTCAACGTGAGAGTTCGTTCCAGGAGAAAGTCGGATATTGGGGATTCGCATCAGTGGGGGAACTATAGACCCACAGAAAACCCCATCACACCATGGAAGCTTCAGCTACCCGGTCTCCCAGGAGAGTTAAAGAGAGGGAGCCAGGAACTGCAGGTCTCTGCAGTGTCCAGAGAAGGTTATCCCGGAGACCGCACAGGAGGAGAAAGTGACAGGCAAAAGGAAGAGAGTGGAGGCAAGTCAGTCTATAATCGACTGTGCTTCAGCAAATTGACAAAGGAAGGAGGCCTTATACCCACTTACTGTGGGAGCCCACTGTGCAGGCCGGTCACCCGTCAGTGTCCTGGATTATTTACCTGACTAACATCAGTAAAAAGGTAAAGAGACTCCTTCTGTATGTGTGCCTCCTTCCCTCTCATTCACTGTGCCCCTCTACAGACTATTCTTACTCTCCCTCCACAATCTCAGCTCTGCTACAACCTGTTCATCCTCACTACGCTGCCCCGGAGGTCCTAGTCCTGCCTGCGGAGGACTATACCAGCACTGCCGCAATACTACCGACCTCCGGAGAACTGTAGCGGCACTGGCGATCTCTCACCAGGTACTGCAAGTGGCGTCACGACTAATTTGTACATAATCCCTGTAAATACCCCTTTTTCAAGAGCATCGGCGCCAGGATACGGGATCAGGCGCGGCCGCCTTTCCTCGTGACGAAGTTAACTCCCCTCACTGCCGCCTGACACCCGAGTACCCCATGCCCTGGGGCGCAACACTTGCATGAAGAATTATCTGACAGTTGTGAATATTAGAAAGCTTCCTCCGCATAGGCATTATGACTGCCCTAACCCAGGCCCCCTTTGATGTGGACTGTGTTGTCTATTAAACTGCATCTCCCAGTGAGAGCATCTTCCAAGAGGCTTTCCTTGCCAGCATTACTGTTGGTAAACTATTTCAAGTGACTTCTCTGTTTGTTATGTATTTGATGAACTTTGCTCACTTGCTGCTCTTCACATTTGTTTTTATCATGTGTGTAAAATACAGAATTTCTCACCGTAACCTTGCTTAGTTGAGTCATTGTCTCCACCTTAGAGATTCCTGAGTGTTCCATTATAACAGAGGTGTATCTAGGTTTTCTGGCACCCGGAGCAAGAGTTCAGTTTGGTGCACCCCCCCCCAATGGTCTCAGGAGACGTCATGTGACCAATCATCCATATGCGATTTTTGCACTTTAAGGTACAGTGACTGCTGGAACCAGCAAGAGCTGTTTCTGGAAGTAAGTATATTACACGTTGTTAGTGGGCTAAGGTGTTTAATGTTATAATTAGAGGGCTTGTCCAAGTTTGAGATAAAAGTCTAGGTGACTGCAGGCCTCCGAATTCTCATGACACGTGCACTGCACACTTTCAGGACTCTCCCATGTCAATGGTAAGATTGGACGGTCATGTGAACACAAGCATGTGATTTATATACTTCTGGCCACATTCTGACTAGACGTGTCCAGCCTGATGGTGGGTTTACACACACCAATTTATCTGTTCAATATCTGGTTTTTGTGAACAGCTAAGAGACGGGTGGGACGGCTGTTCACACACATCTCATTAGCAAGGTGTGTTCCACATGTTTAGATAGATAGGGACAAACATAAATTATTAATTAGATTCTACCACGCCATTTTTCTTATGGTGGGTTTACACACACCAATCATTGTGTCCAATATCTGAACAGATCTCTGGTTGCAGTGAAATCATGGATACATTCCTCCATGTTGTACACAGCCACAAAATGGAGCAATGTATCCATGATTTCACTGCAACCAGAGATTGGTTCAGATATTGAACAGATAAATTGGTGTGTGTAAACCCACCATGACTCAAGTCATTTAATTGATCGAAGCCTCGCATGTCTAGTTAGCACGTGACTTCATGTATGTAAATTGCACACCCATAGTTACGTGACATTCCACTCTCACCACCAGCACCAGACAATCCTGACAGCAGGCAGTGTGTGCTCTGTGAGAATTCAAAAGTCTACAGACACATAGAGACACATAGAATGACTGCAGACTCATCACAAGCTTGGGACAACCCCTTTAATGCTTCTAACAAATAAATACATAGAACCCATAACTTGTCAGAATCCACAACACTTTGTTAACATAACCATGTATCAAGAAAGCTTACAAGTTATGGATTGTTAGATGTGTACAGTATCAGAACAATTAACACAAAACTACATCACCAGACCCACTAGAGGAACTGAAATACATCCATATAATCCCCATCACGACAGAAATACATCACCAGACCCACCATAGGTACTGAAATACAATCATATAACCCCCATCAGGACAGAAATACATCACCAGACCCGCCAGAGGTACAGAAATACATCCATATAACCCCCATCAGTACAGAAATACATCACTAAACCCCCCCAGAGGTACTGAAATACATCCACATAACCCCCATCAGGACACAAATTACAACCCTTATCTGTAACAAAATTCATCATCAGAGTCAACATCATATGGTGAAACAATTGTAATGTCAGGTCAGACCCATACACATTTGTACTGCATGAACCTACAACTCCTACTACATCAGTAGCAATGGTGAGGACATACTGGGAGTTGTTGTTACCAGCCAACAATAAAAGCATACAGGAACCACAACACTGATGAGAATAAGTAATTATCACAAATAAGCATTTACATCCGGGTACCTAATAGGTGACCTTGTCTCTGATCGGAATTCGTCTTTTTCTTTTCTATTCCATCTTGCCTAGACACCATGATGACTATTCACATCCACAGCTCATCTATGGAGACGTCCATCTTCTCCCATCTTCAGTACATCCCGGCACGATACCCTTAAAAATAGCAGAATTATCAACATTTTCCTGAGTAAAAATATCTGCCCTACACTGTGCCCCGGAATAAATAATTGCTCCTCCTCAGTGTTCTCTGCACAAAATATGATTTATACACTGTCCCTCTTCTGGCGCATGCCTTCCACGCTGCCCCCTCATCACACTGCCCTCTCCTTTCCATACTGGGCTCCCTGGTCATACCATCCTCACTGTATCCTCCTATACTGCCCAATGTTTATACTGTTTGTACCTCGTACACACACGACTCTTGTACACACATATCTCTGCTCCATACGCCCTGTACATACACGGCTCCACTCCATACACCTCTTACACATGCGGCTCCGCACCGTACACATGCGGCTCCGCTCCGTACACTTCATACACACACTTCTCCGCTCCGTACACCTTGTACACAAATAGCTCTGCTCCATACGCCCTGTACATACACGGCTCCACTCCGTACACCTCGTACACACGCGGCTCTGCTCTGTACACCTCGTACACACGCGGCTCTGCTCTGTACACCTCGTACACACACAGCTCCGCTCCTTACACACGTGGCTCCACTCTGTACACCTTGTACACACACGGCTCCGCTCCGTACAGCTCGTACACATGCTGCTCCGCTCCGTACACCTTGTACCCAAACATGGCTCCACTCCGTACACCTTGTACACACATAGCTCTGCTCCATACGCCCTATACATACACGGCTCCACTCCGTACACCTCGTACACACGCGGCTCCGCTCTGTACACTTCATACACACGTGGCTCTGCTTCGTACACCTTGTGCACACATAGCTCTGCTCCATGTGCCCTGTACATACACTGCTTCGCTCCGTACACCTTGTACACACGCAGCTCCACTCTGTACACCTCGTACACACACTGCTCTGCTCCGTAAACCTTGTGCACACATAGCTCTGCTCCATGCGCCCTGTACATACACGGCTTCGCTCCGTACACCTTGTACACACGTGGCTCCGCTCTGTACACCTCGTACACAAACTGCTCCGCTTCGTACACACATGGCTCTGCTCCATACACCCTGTATATACACGGCTCCACTCCATACACCTCGTACACATGCGACTCCACTACGTACACCTCGTAAACACGCGGCTCCACTACGTACACCTTGTACACGCCCGGCTCTACTACGTACACCTCGTACACGCCCGGCTCTGCTCCGTACACCTCGTACACACAGGGCTCCACTCCGTACACCTCTTACACATTCAGCTCCGCTCCGTACACCTCGTAGACACTTAGCTGCGCTCCATACATCATGTACACACGTAGCTCCGCTCCATACACCTAGTACACACTCGGCTCTGCTACATCCACACTGTAGATCCATCTTTCCAAACACATAACCTTCACCTCATCCAGCATCATGATAGCCACTGGCCAGCAGCACAGCAGAGTCCTGTATACCTCGAGGAGCTTATCATGTGACCCCTGACTCCTCCTCTCCATTGACATCATCATAGGTCCTGTCAGCACAGTGTGCAGATCTGTAGTGGAGAAAAATGAATAAATAAATAATTTTTAAAAAATGGTGTATGATCTACCTCATTTTGGAAAATCAGCCATGGTAAAACTGGCAGCTGGGGTCTAGTATTCTTAGGGTGGGAAAGGCCATGTTTCCACCCTAAAAATAGCAGGCCAAAGCCACCCCAGAGCTGGTGCCTTCATAAAATGCACCAATCCTGGTGCTTCACCCCATCTCTTCCCACTGCCCTGGTGTGTTGGCATACGGTGTATTAGATGGGGATAATAACAGCTGATAATTGACAGCTGTCTTCAAACCCTGGATTGGTTGAATTCAAGCCTCTATGAGGCCCTACATTATAAATAAAGTGAGTAAATAGCTATAAAACACACATACAGAGAAAAAACATTTATTTGAAATAAAACACACAGACAAAACTCTTTGATCCATTTCTTCGCTACCAAACATACCCAGCTTTGATGGAAAGCCACAACACGATGTCCCTCAATGAAACTTTGCAGCTGTGCTACTTAGCAGGGTGCTGTAACATTTCAGTTACTGCTCATCGCAAGCAGGGAAAAAGAGCTGATATAGTCAATGCAGTTCACCCTCCAGGGCACACAATAGATAGTGTTACTTGCTGTAAGTGTTACTTCAGTACTCCTCACATCTCCTCACAGATATGAAGCAGAACTGAAGATGTTTCCTGTGGATTAGGTCGGAGGGATGGCTTTTTTGTTAACTAAAGATGGGAAACAGGTTTGTCTTTTGTTTTATTCTATTAAAATGTTCTTTTTTTTGTGTTGTGTTTTTTTATTTTTATTAGAAATTCATGGTGGTCGGGTCTATATTGGCCTGACACCATGAATTTCAGGTTTAGTGCCAGCTGACAATGCAAAGTTGGCATTAACCCCTTTATTACCCAGCGTTCCACCCCCACCAGGGCCACTGGAAGAGTCCTCAGTGGGGGAGCAAGAAAGCATGGGCCACTCTGTGTTGAGGATTACAGCCCCCAGCTACCTAGTTGTGCATGGCTTTAAACCAACATGGTGAAGCCCGACGCTGTATTTTTAAATTATTTCATGAAATTCATGAAATAATTAAAAAAGGGCTTCCCTATATTTTTGGTTTCCCACCAGGTAAAAATAGGCAGCTGATGTTAGGGGGCAGCCCGTACCTTCCTGCTGTATCTGATTGGCATACAAAAATATTGCAAAACCCCATGTCAATTTTTTTTTTTATTTATTTCAAGGAATAATTTTTATAAAAAGTGCTCAACTGTGTTGCAGTTTTAGTGCTTTTTTTGGGCCAGGAGATGCAGATGAACACATTGAAAACAATGCCTGCAAATCTGTGGCAAAAAAGGCATTGTAGTTTTGTTGCATTTTTGGGCCAGGAGATGAACATGAACACATTGAACCCAATGCATGCAGTTTTGTGCCAAATTGCAGCAAAAAAGCACCAAAACCAAGATGATGATTTCATGCTTTTTTGTTGAAATTGATGCATGAAACTGCATGCATTGTGTTCAATGTGTTCATATGCATCTCCTGGCCCAAAAAAACACAAAAATGGTGACACGAGTATTGCCATGGATTTCATACTTTTTAGGTGCAATGTAGACATAAAACTGTATCCATGAACTTTTAGTAAACGTTACAAAAAAACACAACACAGAGAAAAAACATTCTAAGGCTGTGGTCACACATGCCAATCCGTTTTTCATAGTGTTCCGTTTATCAATCTGTTTTTTTTTTGGGTGCTTTTTGAGCCTCCTGTGCTGCTCTGCATTTTTTGGACTTTTTGGCAAACAAATGCTAGTAAAAACAGATCCGTTAATGGATTGTGCCTATATGTGCCGTCCGTTAACCATAGGGCCCCATGTTAACAAAAAACGGTCTGCTTTTTTACAGCACCCAAAAACGTTGCTTGCAATGTTTTTTGGACCCTGGGAAGAGGCCTTCAAAAACAGAATGACCCATGAAGTACCCCATCTGTTAATGGACCATTTTTTGGACTTAGAAAAAAAGGGGAAAAATTTATCAAAAACAGCTCAAGAGCAAAAACAGCTGTCATGTGTGACCATAGCCTAATAGAAATAAAAATCAAGATAATCATATTTCCCAAAATTAATTACCGTAACAAAATACCCTTCCTGACATAATTCACAGGCAGCATCTTCAGCGATGCTTTATCCCTGTGAACAGACAGACATCTGCTCGCAGAGACAAGCAGGCACACAGTAAATAGCCGGCCGTGTGAAAGGTTATATAAGTACACTCCTGAGCTGTGTCACGCGTGAACTCAGATGATTCCATCAACAGCATGATGCACACGGTAAACAGTCGTAAGTGAGCGAGGGAAGTGCCCATTTTATGGCTTGGATCAGTGTACCATGTGATGCTGTCCATGGGGTCATCTGAGTTCACTCCTCCCCTTGGGGCTCAGGTGTGATAATCTTTCACAGGCCGAGCTGTCAGGGTGAGCCTACTTATCTCTGTGAGCAGACTTGCATCTGCTCACAGGGAACCTAAAGAGCTGAAGATGTTCCCTGTGGATTACGTCAGAGGGAGGGTTTTTTGTTAATTAAAGATGGAAAACAGGGTTATCCTGTGTTTTATTTCTATTAAAATGTTTTTTCTCTGTGTTGTGTTTTTATGTTTATTAGAAGTTCATGGTGGTTGGCCTAATATTGGCCTAACACCATGAATTTTGGGCTTAGTGCCAGCTGAAAATACAAAGCTGGCATTAACCCCTTTATTTCTCAGCATGCCACACCCACCAAGGCTGCTGGAAAAACTGGGCAAAGTCCCTAAAAATGGCGCTACAAAAGAATGTGCCATTTTCAGGGGCAGCTACGGGATGCAATTTTAAGCTTGGGGGCCAATAATGCTTGGTGCCTATCACACTGAGAATCCCAACCCCCAGCTGCCTGGGTTTTACCTTTGCTGGAAATCAAAAATTGGGCAAAACCCAAGCATTTTTTAATTTATTAAAATGAGCTAATTTCTCAATAAAATGGGCTTCCTGGTATTTTGAATGCCAGCCAAGGTAAAACAAGGAACCTGGTGGTTTTTGCCCAAAGCTGTCCACTTTATCTGTGCTGAGAACCAAAAATACAGCGGAAGGCTATGCAAAACTTTTTAAATAGTTATTTATTTTTACAGCACTATCATGTCAGTTAATGGGTGAGGGGCCCAACAGCTTATCAAAGAATGCTGTCACAGAGAATGGGCATCTATGATTGGTTGCTGGAGTAGCCTGAAACCAGCCCATATACTCTAGCATCTACCCTGCTAGACTATATGGGCTAATTTTTAGAATACTCCAACAGCCAATCACAGATGCCCATTCTCTGTGACAACATCTGTGATTCGCTGTTGGATCCCTTTGCAGTCAATATCCAGGAAGTTAATGAGTGGCCCTGGAAGTAGATGTGGGAGGATGGTGGGACGTGGTAAGTATAATTCTGTTTATTAACTATTTGCTATATTTTACAGCCCCTCACCCTATCCCATAACTTTAATGTCCGAATTTGAGGTTCAGACTCAAATTTGAATCATGTTCAGGCTCAAACCCGGGCTTTAAAGTTTAGGCGAGTAAGCCAAACCCAAAAATTCGAGGGTTCCCCCCCCACTACAGGGCAAGTCTCCAAAAATGTAGGTCTTTGATCCCGTCTGCATTTCTAAAAAGTAATCTGGCTTTTTCATGTTTCTTTTGGAGTAATGGCTTCTTCCTTGCATAGTGGCCTTTCAGCACACGTTGATACAGTACTCGTTTCACTGTGGATAACAGCACAAACTTATCAGCTTCTGCTATCATCTTCACAAGGTCTTTTGGTTTTGTTCTTGTTTTGACATGCTTGTTTGACAAAAGCACATTCATCTCTTTGGGTACCTTTACACATCACAACATTGCATGCAGTTTCACTTGCAACTTAGGCTGCCTTCACATTAGCGTTTGTGTCTGCATGCTGATGGCATGCAGACACAAACGCTGTCAAAAGCAGTGTTGAAATGATGTGTCCGCAGCGGATAATGTCTGCCTGCGGACACATCACTAGGGAGCCCGGCAGCCAATCGGCGCTGTCCGGGGGCGGGCCGGAGGAGGAGTTCAGCGCCAGAGATCTCCTCCTCCCCGCCGCCGGTAAGCTCCGGGACATGTCGGCGGGGAGTACAGCTGATTTGACAGCTGTTTGAATCTCCCGCGCCGACACCGAGAGGAGATGTCGGCGCGGGAAGATTCAAACAGCTGTCACATCAGCTGTAGTCCCCGCCGACAGGTCCCGGTGCTTACCGGCGGCGGGGAGGAGGAGGACAGCAGTGGCTCAGCTGATCTCCCGGTGGCCGTCGGTGAGCTCCTGTGACATCACCGGCGGCCACCGGGAGATTTTTCAATGGGTCCGCAGTGTTCTCCCGCGCTGTCAAGCGCTGAACACTGCGGACCCATTGAAGACAATGCATGTTTTGTGCGCTTGGGGACGCTTGCCGATTTTCCAAGCTCCCTGAGCGCACAAAAAATGCAACATGCTGCGTCCCGGGTGCGGATGCTGGACACCGGAAGGAGCAGATATCGTCCGCATCCGCACCCGAACGCAACAAACGCAGGCACTATGCGTTCCTATGTTAAACATAGGAACCGCAGTGCGCGTGCGTTTGACTGCGTATGGGAACGCAGCATACGCTGCTTTCCCATACGCAAATGTGAAGGCACCCTTACTGGTTGCAGTGAAATCATGGACACATTGTTCCATTTTGTGGCTGTGTACAAATGTAACAATGTGTTCACGATTTCACTGCAACCAGTAAGTTGCAAGTGAAATTGCATGCAATGTTGCGACGTGTAAAGGAACCCTTTGACACAGAACCCATTTCCTTCCTTAGAGGTATGATGGCTGGATATTCCTATCTTGTTTGTACTTGCATATAATTGTTTGTACAGATGAACGAAGCACCTTCAGGCATCTGGAAAATGCACTAAAAGATGAACCAAAACTTGTCCGGGAGAATCCGGGACATTCCGGGCAAATCCGGAATCCGGCTTTTTGGGGTGATTTTTCTCCCCGGACACAAAAGCAACATTTTTGTGTCCGGTCAGAATAATCTGAATTCTCCCGGATTCATCTGGAGAGATGGAAACCGGATGGCAGCTCTCTGCCATCCGGCTCCATCCGGCCCCATAGGCTACTATGGGGCCAAAAACCAGTCCGGGGCTGTCTGGTTTACACCGGACAGCCCCGGACCGGACCATGCCGTGGTGTGAAGCCAGGCTGATATATTGGCTTATTTCTTTAGATTTTACCAAAATGGAACAAAAAGAAGCAGTGTGTTTCAGGTATGCATTAAAATTCATCCACAGTTCTCCTCCTGACCACATAGGTATACCCTATTTGTGCTTTCTTCTTTCCAGACACTGCATCCAAATGATTTATAGGCATACTTAGCTTAGTGTATGTAAACTTGTGACTTTGCAAAATATAATAAAAATGCCTTAAAACATTTCTCTCTTTCATTAATTGACCTAAAATGGGTAATCTTTATTCTTAATTCATGTCAGATAGTGAGAAAAACATACATATGTGTCTTCTTATACAGTGTATGTAACTTCTGGTTTCAGCTGTATTTATTTATTATGTATCTTTCCCTCTACCTCTATCTATTATCTATCTATCTTGCCATCTACCTGTCTATCATCTATTTCCTATCTATCTATCTATCTATCTATCTATCTATCTATCTATCTATCTATCTATCTATCTTTCTCTTTTATCATCATTTATCTATGCACATCTTTTATGGGTTCCATGCATGTGCTGTGTAGTTTATCGGATCAGTTAACTGATAGCATAATGGATGCTTTACTAACTGATCTGTTGCCCATAGACTTCCATTATGCCTTAATGAATCCATTGGCCATCTGCTTTTGGATCTGCACAAGAAAACGTCTGCCTGCAGGACTTTTAGTTCATCAGAAAAAATGGATGGCTAATGGATTTGCACATAACGGATGGCAAGTTTGAATGGATCCATCACCATTCTAATCTAATGGATCCGCTTTTGCATTTTCCAAATGGATGCAAAAATGGAAATGATTACAGGACATGTAAACTTAGCTTAACCCCCAGTTTGTTCTTTAACATGTCTTGAACAGCCTCTGGAACACCTTTAATAGCCTGCTGAATGAGGCATTGTCCAGTTGTCTCCACAAGATGGCTAGTGCGAGTAGTCGACCACGACATTAAAGCGAACCAACCAGCAGGATTTTCATCTTTGAATTAAAGCCAGTATCACACAGGCATTAGCATGCTGAAAGCAATCATAACTAGTGGAAAGGAGGAATGATAGATTGCAAAAAAATCTTTTGAAACTTGCAGAAATGTGTGCAGCACTTGACTGACATGTGCAGAAGGGCGGGCCTTCATTTGTCGGGTCTGCACATATGGATACCTCCTCCTGGCTTGTTCCCCCTTTTTATATTTAAAATTGGTGCCAAACCACCATTTTCACTTCTGCAGGTGCATCGGTATTGGGATAGCGAAATCATTAACATGGCGCCAGAGTTAGTGTATGTGAGTACCACGATCTCTGGCTCCATTTAATTAAAGACACTGTGGACATGAATATGATTGGCATCTGCACATTGCACATGCACAGATAAATTTTTTCCTCATCTGCGCATGTGCCCCTGCTGCTCAGTCATCTTCACAGTGTCGTCATTACAATAGTACCAAAGATCACAGTACAGGCATGCGCTCAGTCCGATGCCATATTAATGACGTTAGTATTACAATAGCAATGTGCACAAACCAACAGACATGGCAGTTGTGGTGTGGTGGAAATAAACAAAGAAAGGCGGGGCAAGCCAGGAGAAGGAGCATATACGTGCAAACCAGACCAAGAGAGGCCCGTCCTGCTGCACACATCAGTCAAGTGCTGCACACATTTATGCAAAATTCAAAAGGTTTTTTTAGGAATACATCTTTCATCTATCCACTAAAGGAACGATTGCTTTCAGCATGCTAGTGCGTGTATGGCACTGGCTTTACTTCATAGACAAAAATATTGCTGGTTGTTTCTCTTTAAGGAGAAAGGGTAAGCCCTCAGTCTTAGTACGGAGAACTTTTCATCTTTTTTATATATGATAAATGGGAGCCCAGACTCACTTGTTCCAGGGATCCTACTTCTTGGACGACCTAGAGAAAATTGTTTTTAGAATTATCACTAGCGGGTTGGCAAATGGGTAGAGCAGACAGGTATTGGTAGTGATATTCTTTCAGCATGTTGATGTGGATGGTCTTCTGTTGCTCACCACCAGAGTAATGATTTACTTAGTGTAATTAATTTTCCTAACAACCTGGTAAGGACCTTCCCATGTTACTTGAAGCTTGTTGGCAGGAGAAGCAATAATCATGAGCACCTGTTTTCCTTCCATAAATTTCCAGATCATGATTTACAGTCATACAAGGTGTTTTGTCTAGACTGGGCCATTCGCTGGTGCTCTTTGGTCAAGATAGCTAGCTGGGAAAGAAAGTCTTGGAACTTTATAACATAGGGAACGACAGGCACTCTTGTGTCTTAGATGTTTCCCTCCAAGTGTTACTTAAGAAGAGCGAGGGGCTCACAAACCTGAGTGTCAAACAGTAGTTTGAAAATAGAGAATCCTATGGATTCTTGGGTTTCCTCCTGGTAGGCAAGGAGGAGATGTGGCAGGTATTTTTCCAGTCCTTTCCATAATCAGCAGAATTTCACAGTATATTTTTAGGGTTTCATTAAAGCATTCACATAATTTGTTGGTCTGCAGGTGGTATGGGGTGGGGATAATGGCTCAAAATGTGAAGGTATGCTAAAGGTACTTGACCAGGTCTGACACAAACTGAGTCCTTTGATATTTCACTGAAGAACCATGCCCGGGTGAAGATGGTAACAAGATCTTCTGCTACCTTTATGGCTGTAATACTGGACAGGGAACCAGCAAAGATAAAGCAGACAGCTGTGGGTTGATATAATTAGGCCATTGTTATTGAGCCCTTCCCAGCCTAAAAATAGCAGCCTACAGCCATCCCAGAAACGGTGCATCACAATGGATGCACCAGTTCTGGTGAATTGCCCTTGAGTTTCCCAATGCCCTGGTGCGGTGGCAATTGAAGTAATGGTAGTTGTAGTTGATGTCAGCTGTGTACAGTCACCTGGCATAAAGCCCTGGTCTTATCACTGGAGAGGTGTCTATCAATAATCTGCTGCTCAACGCCTATGGAGTCTCATTCTGGGGCTCCATTGCCTTTGATCTACATAATTGAGGAACTCCATGGAAACTGTTGGACTATGTTAGACCTAGGAACTTCGCTTTCTAATAAGATTTCAGTAGTCTTGAACTAATTTGTTAGAAAAATTACTTTTCTCAGTGTGAAAAATAGAAATTCCTGTTTGCTATCAATGGCCCACATTTGTGGGAGTAAGTCCCTGTTACACTTTGCATTTTTGATTCTTTTGGGATCAATTTTTGCAGTTAAAATGCATCACTTAAATGGCAAAGTCAGTGCCCATTCGTACGATGTGTATTGCATGGCATATTTGGTGCGGATTCGCTGCAGATCCACAATAAGTTTGCAGCAGCATGTTTTCCCAGCCATGTCTATGGGATTTGAAAATTCCTGTCCGCGTGGTGCATTTTTTTTCTGCAGCGGATACGCTGTGTATTTGATTGTAGAAAAATCTGCAGTATGTCAATTCTTTGCTTTGTATAAGATTTATCACTAAAGATATTATTTTTCAATTACATAGGTAAAAGCCGACACACAGTTCAGCATTAAGAGGACCATCTAGATCCAACTGTAATACACTTTGTGGACCTGAAATATGGGTATATATTTTTGTCCTTTTCTCTAAACACGGTTGCACTATATAGGATACATTTACTTTTAATCACTACACTGCTTTCTAATAGATACCTCTATTTTTTAGACCACAGAATCACTACTACCCATGGGGACTCAATTGCTGAGTCCTCAATTGAATACTCAGTCACTCAAAAACGACTATGGCCAGGGTCACATTTGCATTTTGACCCTGGCCTGCCGGATTCCGGTTTTAACTTAGAACTTTTTCCAGCGCCGCATAGCGTTACCGCTATGCAGTGCTGGAAAACGCAGTCCCTAGTTACCCGATGTTTACCTTAACGACCTGTCACACAGGCAGAGGCTCTGAGTGTGCTTAACAGCGCCGCACAGGAAACCGTTGCAGACAGCGTTTCCTGTGCGGCGCTGTAAAGCGCACTCCAAGCCGCTGCCTGTGTGACAGGTCGCTAAGTTAAACATCGGGTAACTAGGGACTGCGTTTTCCAGAGCCGCATAGTGGTAACGCTATGCGGTGCTGGAAAAAGTTCTAAGTTAAAACCGGAATCCGGCAGGCCAGGGTCAAAACGCAAATGTGACCCTGGCCTATATATGATAACTTAGTTATTATTCTGTCTTTCATGCATTAATCCTGAACATATGTAAAATGAATCTGACTTGTGTATGTTATTTTCTGTTCTCACTGCTATGTATACTTATGTTGCTTTTTTCTTTCTGTACATAAAATAAAGTTCCCTGATGAAGGCCCACTGTAGAGTTGAAACGTCGGGTATATATTATCATGTTTCAAGTGCAAATTGAAATCTTTTTGCCTGAACACAACCCTTTGCTCATATTTCCTTCATTGGTGTGTGCCAGCTGTATAACAAGACTGGGGACTATTTTTTCTGAGTACCATCGAAATTCTGGGTGTAGCAGAGCATCTACTATATTACTGAGGTCAAGAAAGGCCCTAGAGAATAAGGCTAGGGTCAGACCTGCATCTGCCCTGAGCCTGGCCACTCCGTGCATCACCAACAGGTAACATCTGTCTATGGATTGCTATGGCAACCCGCACCCACCGGCTCCACAGCAAATCCCCGGATATGCGCTATTGCAGAGTTCACACGAAATGCGGTCTGCAGCGTTTTCCTGTGCGCTCTGCAATAGGGCATATCCGGGGATTTGCTATGGAGCCAGTGGGTGTGTGAAGCTTCAGGTTGCCATAGGGATGTATAGCCAGGCGGCGCATAGAGTTACTTGCTGGTAACGCTATATGCTAAGCCTGTCTGATTCTACGTTTTAAACGGATCCATTTCTTTACAGCAAAGGTAGTACCTACTAAAATATAACCTTTATTGTTTTTATTAAAACTAGGATTAGTTATGATCCTACACACACCGGTCTACATGACTGAGATGAGTATATCCATAATACTTGTGTTTTAAGGGTAACTGCCCCCCTGCTTAAGTTATGGTCCAATTGGTCCATTATTGTGAAAGTGGTGATCTGTATTTATTACTATAAGGTGTGGATTACCTGAGATATACGGGTTGTTGACAAGGAGCATTGATTTTTGTGTATGGTGTGGTACCATTGTGGAGAGGAGTGGGATAATTTTTTTGCTTTGTTTGCATTGGGCACAAATGCTAATAATTGATTTTTAAGCATTATAAGAGGATAGAGTACCCAGCAAACGAAAGTATAGGTACTGTGTTACTCACTGCTCCCCCTTTTTTTGATTATAGATAATATTAGGTAACCATTGCCATATTTTAGGAAAGTGACTCCTTCAGTGGTAATCTTTTTTCACCATGCTTGTCTAAGGGATAGACCCGGACACCAGGGAGATCCACACATTCTTTTTGCCCCCTTAGATATATTGTAGATATGGGGAATCAAAAAAGAGGAACGTCATCTCTCTTCACAAATAAGTAAGGACCAGTAGGGATAGCCGCCGAGGAGCGGGGACACCATACGGGTTTTTAGGTGAAAACTCCACTGTTAGGCAGGGGGAGATAGGGAGGGAACAGGGCGACCCACCCCTCTCTTCCGCCCTTTTATAAGGTTACACTGTGTGTGTAGGATCATAACTGATCCTAGTTTTAATAAAAACAATAAAGGTTATATTTTAGTAGGTACTACCTTTGCTGTAAAGAAATTGAACAGGTGTATCCAGTATCAAACATATTTTGAGTGAATTCTTTTAAACGGATCCAGCGGGCTCAGGGCAGACGCAGGTCTGACCCTAGCCTAAGGCATATTTGATCTGCATGAAATAAATTCCATACAAATTGCATCTCTAGGAAAAATTCATGCACATTTTGCTTTATTCACGCATCATTAATGGCAATATTTTAGTGCAGTTAAAACACTTGGCATGTTTTGTGTAACTAACAGTTACTTAAGATTGCAGCAATCCTGTTGATTTATTTAGTTACTTTTTTATTCTCCACAATAACACATTTTGCAAGTTGATTTTTTCCCATTAAAATTGTTTTATAGTGTTGTGGCGCCCCACATGTTCAGGCGTCACACCGGGGTATTGCACTCGTAAAAGTGGTGTCATCTTCCCCAGCTGCAAGTGGATGCTAGGCTGGTGGGTGGGACCCATTCCTGCACTCCCACATTAGAATAGTAGTGGGAGGTTACCCCAGGAGGGACTAGCACCTCTGGGGAGAATGAAGAGGAGTGAGAAGTTGGAGAGGAGTCGAGGAGAAGTGTGGAGTGAGTCGGGAGGTCTAACAGGACAGCTCCAGACTAATCCTGAGAGAAGATGAAAGGGGATCCTGAGGGGATCCTGAGAAAGGGTGCCTGATGCATGAGTCTGGGCCCGAGAGAGAAAGGGGAACCCCAGCATGGAGCAACTATACTGCAGGGAATTCCCCAGTCCACCACGGGAACGCCGAACCCGAGGAAACGGCCAGAGTGAACCTCTGAAGTCATCAACAGGCTGCTGCGGTCTGTTCACCGGCTGCGGCACCCTGCCAGATGGAGAGGTCTGCCTGCTTCTTCACTTCGAGGGAGGGGAACCCCAAGACTACCTTCAAGAAGTAATTGGGTATAGACTCATCCTACATGGGGAAGAAAGGACACGGGTTCACCAACTAAGGCATACCACGGGTACCACCATACCACCTGGCATCCACTTGCAGCCACCCGTAGAGCTATCTATTTCTTTAACAAAATTTGCTGAACTGTGGACTTGTATGCTGATGACTGTTTACAGTAAAATACCTGGGAGAGTGACTTTGCCTCTGTGTCTTTGTGCTACAGAATTCAACCTGTTTGCCTACAGGAACGCTGCCCCGGAGGACCAGCTCCACCTGTAGGGAGCTTTGCCATCCTTGCCGCAATACCATCGCCCTCTGGAGGACTGTGGTGGCGCTGGTGATTCCTCACCAGGTACTACAGGTGGCGTCACGTGACAATAACTTTTATCCCCTGTACATAACCCCTTATTGAAGTGTCACCAAGGCCATGGGCTCAGGCACCGCCACTCGTGAAATCCCCTCGAACCCCTCTGAGTCTGATACCCGAGTACCTCAAGGCCTGGGGCTTGACATTGTTTTCTAACCTTAGTTGAACTATGTTTTTTACTTATGTTTACAATAAGTTAAACTTTGATGCTTAACCCAAAAATCCTTTGATCATGAATATAAGAAACTGCAATACTTCTGCATTACATTTTATTATTTCCGTTCTGCTAGGTTCACATAACTGTATTTTCTCCATCTGAGAACTGTGGCATGATTATGCCAATCAGACTCTGATCAGAGTTTGATCAGAGTATGATTGCAGTAAGATCCATTTTTCTTTGGTAAATCTGTGAAAATTTGACCCCACTCGGGTGTCATCCAAAAGCGGTACTTTTTTTTTCATGGACCCATAGACTTGAATTGCTAAGTGCGATACAATTCTTGGAGGCAAATTATGCATGATGCAATTTTGTTTCTTCAGATCGAAGAAAGAAATCAGATGTGTACTTTATTAAATGTTCATTGAATGACATTGGTTCAATTGTGATACAATTTTTTGATGAATTACCGTACTTTCAGATGGAAATATGTTCGTATGCATGAGCTCTTATCATTATGTTGAAAATTATCCTACTAAACTACAGATTTGATTCCAACTTTCAACAGGCTTCTTACAACAGAGCAAATTTATAACAATAATAATAGTATAATAATAATAATTTATAACTGCAAATTTATCATTTCTAGGTAATATGGAAAGAGCTTAACACACTAAACAAATCATGAAGATGCCAATGGAGAGAAAGAGGAAGCATATAAGTTATATGCTTCCTCTTTTTCTCCATTGGCATCTTCATGATTTGTTTAGTGTGTTAAGCTGTGTTTGCTGCGGACACCTGCAGATGACAGGGTGTCTCCATTCACTGCCATGTATTCTTTGTGCACTTCAGGACACTTTCGTACGAAGCAAGCCTCCTGAGACGCACAAGAAATGCAACATGTTGCAACATGTTGCTTTCAGAGGGCGCAGACAATATGCGAATCTGATCGCATTGTATGCGAATGCAACCAAACACAAGTACCTTGCGTCCCCATATTAAACACAGGGACGCAGTACGTACGAGTTTGCATGCGTTCGTAAATGCTGCATCCCGAACGCAAGTGTGAAACCGGTCCTTAGATATTGTTACATCATATAACAATATCATACAATACAATCAGATTCGCATATTCGCATATTGCCTGCGCCCTCTGAAAGCAACATGTTGCATTTTTTGTGCTTCTCAGGAGGCTTGCTTCGTACGAAAGTGTCCTGAAGTGCACAAAGAATACATGGCAGTGAATGGAGACGCCCTGTCATCTGCAGGTGTCCGCAGCAAACACAGCGGTTTTTCTATTTTTGTAGTTGTGATGAAATCCACAGCTCCTCCGAGGCCATTTTCCGTTCTGGGTTGTGCAAAACCTCTGTATCTCTCTCTTCCCCTCTTCCCCAGCCGCTGTATAATGGTTTTCAATAGCCGATTGAACATGTTATGGGCAATAATACTGTCTACGCATGCAGATAATCGATGCTGCGTTGACAGAGTTATATATGCATTTTGGCATGCATTTATGTCTGTTGATGATCTGCAGCGTTTAGAAACGCTAATGTGAAAGTAGACTAAAGCCGGCTTCACACCATGGTACAATCAAGTCCAGGGCTATCCGGGGTGACCCTGACAGCCCCAGACCTGATTTTAACATTATACAGCCCTATGGGGCCGGATGGAGACAGATGGCAGCTATCTGCCATCCGGTTTCCATCTGTCCAGGAGTATCCGGGACAATTCAGATTTTTCTCCCAGACACAAAAACGTTGCTTGCAATATTTTTGTGTCCGGGACAAAAAATCTGCCCGAATTGGATACCCCCGGATCCGGGGCAATCTGGCACTCCCTAACATCCCTAACAGGGATATAACCTCCAAACTTTATGTAATACTTCATATACCTGAGGAAGGCTATTTTATGACATTTATAGCCGAAACGCGTTGTTTTAATTATGCTTTTATGACTTTTATGACTGTTTACTACTGTGAAGCCATTTGAAATAAATCTCCAAGAAGGAAAAAGGAGTCAGTGTCCTTATCATAAGGTAAATCTCCTTGGGAGCGCTCAATCATCTGGATACCTTGATTACTTGCTTCATTCCACGGGCTCATAGCTGGGAGTTCCGCTCTCTGGAGGATAGCAGCAGTATACCAAGGAGACAAAGACCCCTGTAAGACCCCTGTGGGTTGATATGCGAAGAAACAAGACACAATAAAGGTGAGTTCTCTTGCCCAGTGTACTTCTGAGAAATATTGTACTTTTACATTTAGATCTGCGCCTGTTTTCTCTCTCCCCACCCTCCTCTGACCTACAGCCTCGAGGTCTATTGTGTGCACTCCCTAACATGGGAGTCTATGACACCAGAATGGAGGATCTGGGAGGATCCGGGAACCAGACACCAGCAGCTGAAGTTCAGCGTGAACTACACTGAACTCCAGCACCAGGGGGCTGTCCCCTGTAAAGTGGTTCAGTACCATTTCAGCAGGGGACAGCTACCTCAGCTGCGATCTGATGCATCTGGCTACAAACAGGACCGGAGGGCATATTTGCCCTCTGGTTCTGTTTGCAAATCAGGTCCGGGGCTGTCCGGTTTACCCTGGACAGCCTCGGATCTGATTGTGCCGTGGTGTAAAGCCAGCCTAACCTCGCAGGTGCAATAGTTATCGTGGCATCTGTGCAATGTGTGTTAGCTCGGATATCAACAGTTGCAGGAGTGTTTTAGCCAAACCTAGGCTTTCTGCTGGATTTGAACATTTTAAGAGACTATCTAATGGTGGGTTTACACACTCCAATTTATCTGTTCAATCTCTGAACCAATCTCTGGTTGCAGTGAAATCATGGATACATTGCTCCATGTTGTACACAGCCACAAAATGGAGCAATGTATCCATGATTTCACTGCAACCAGAGATTGGTTCAGAGATTGAACAGATAAATTGGTGTGTGTAAACCCACCATTAGGCCTCATTCACCCATTTATACTCCGGTACATATGTTGTCCGTGCAGCCAATGTTGGAGGGATGGACATACAGAGAGACATATTAATCAGTGGCCCCTTTCACATGTTTGTTTTACTGCAAGGACATATCATAATGTGCAGCAGATGTGTGTCCGTGTGCTCCACACAGAGACATGTCCATTTCTGGCAAGCAGCATGGACCCACGGACCCATTCAGGTCATTGGGTTAGTGCAAAAAATCCTTGTAACATCTGTGTGCACGGACATAAACCAAGAGATTTTAGCTTAAAAATAAAGAATTACATACTCACCTATATATAGCAATGTCCTGATTCTCTCACTTCCGGGACTGCTCATTAGCCTCATGAAATATTCACTGCACTGAGAGCTGCAGCGGCTGCGGAAGTGAGAAGGACAGGCATTGCTGGAGACAGGTGAGTATACAATGACATGCTGTCCTTGTGCTATTCACATGTCACACGGACAGCGCATGGAGAACAAAATCATGACCCACCATGCGTGACACACGGCTTCCCAAAAATAACCTCTATCACGTGCATGTTTTGCACGGATATGTGAAAGAGGCCTTACAGGGAAAATGTATATGCTTATGGTGTCATAGAGGAATCCCCTGCTAAGGAATCCATTATACTGTACTAGCCGAAGTAGAGAGTCACTCAATGAAGTAAAGTGGTAAGTCCAGAATTATATTCTGATTCACATAAAATATTTATTTTGTACATGAAGTAAGGAATTGGTTATACGTTTTTTTAGCACATATTATCTGGTATGTATTATATAACCATTGTGTCGCTTTTTATTTTCTGCATAATTGGATCCAGTATTAATTGGCCAAAAGGTTGTAATGAATCTATGTAGATTGTGTATTGCTGACAATATGATATGAGAGCCAGAAAACATCCTGCAGCTTTACAAAGCGTGAAAGCATAAAGAATTTATACATTTCTCCAACACAAGTTTACCTGAGAGATTTGAGGTTTCACTGACAAAATATAAATGCCGGAGGTTTGTTTTCTCCAAAGACTCCAGCTACTCACTAGAATTCCAAAAGAATTTTTAATCTTGTTTGTTGTCACTCCCACCTCCCTGTTAACTCAGTACCGTGAATAGCTGCAAACTGCTAATTGGAGATGGCATTGGGATGCATGGGCTATAGTTGGATTCACAATGATGAACTGCAATTAATATCAACATTATCTTAATTATATGGATGAATTATTAACTCTCTTACAATATTCACAGCTGGTTATGATTTTGTAGTCACTGCTGGTAAATATGCATGATATGTAAAGGTAGGTTCAATATTTAAAGACATATTTTATTATTAATGGTGGGAACTTTGTTGCTAACATTTACGTTTATGAACCTGCAGATGTCACTGTTAATGTTGCATAAAACAGTATAAATTAAATATTTAATGTAATTAAAGATTAAAGGATTTTGTGCCTATGCCTTGTTAGGGCACACAAGTGTAAATGTGGAGTGTTGAGAAGACGTCCTATCAGGCTGTGTGCTGAGACATTGCTGTCTTGGACATCATGTTTAGTTATGTGATTTGAATACAAATGACATTTTTGCGATCGGTGAAGGAAAGCCTAGTTTCCATTTTATTAGGGCACATAAATGCCTTTTGTGAGCTGAGAAAAGAGGAAATTGTCCATTTATATGACAACAGTGATTCAGTGAAGACAGATTACACTGGCTTTTAAATGATAAACATTATTAAGGCTGTGTTCACACTGGGCGTTTTTGGGCTGTTTTTGCTCATCAGTTTTTGTAGCCAAAACCAGGAGTAGAGCAATCAGAGGAAAAGTCTAATAGAAACACGTCACCACTTCTGGATTTAATCACCCACTGCTGGTTTTGGCTACAAAAACTGTTGAGCAAAAACAGCCCAAAAACGCCCAGTGTGAACACAGCCTAACAGTCTATTGATTGATATTAAAGCTGAAGTCAGTTTATTTAGAGAGGTTGCTACTTTTACATGGCTACATTGATAAGGGTAAAAAAGTAGGAGAGACTCGAGTATCATGCACAAGAATATACAAGTTTATTAAGAAGAAAACGTTTATTACAATACAAAGACGGTACAAGAATAGAAGCAGAAAGTGGTCATTTGTAACCTCTTAGCCATATCACCTCCCCTGCAGTATAAACCATATAATCTATAGAAAAATACAATGGAGCAAGCTAAAAAATGTCTTTGGGGTGGGGGTGACCCCAAATACAGGTTGCTGCTAGGAGGTCCTAAGTACACCTGTGCTCTTATGTCTTAATACCTGAAGGTTTGAAATGTTATTATTGATGGACCCAGCGCAAACCAGTTTAACTACACCTGGTGATGTTTCAATACCAAACAACGGGGGAGACGACAACCGTGAATTTTTCAAAACCAATTTGACATGCTTTATTTATAAGCTCAGAGTAACAATAAAATTAATTTCGTAAAAGGGTTTCTTCACAAAAAAAGGGGGGGTAGAATGGAAGGGAGGGAGGAGGGTGGGGAATGGTTAAAAAAGGGTTTTACTACGCCTCATCGATTAAAATACAATTTCAATTTTTGTGGAATTGATACTAAAAGGCTTTTGTCCAACTGTGATTTCTATATCAGAATCTGTGTCAGTTCCAGGGCTGTACTTTGAAAAGGACTGTGATTCTTAAACTTTCTGCCACCTCCTTCTGTATAAAGAGAAAAGGGGGGGAGGGGAGGGGGAGAAGTTTTTAGTGCTTGCCCAAAAACAGAGGCTACACAGCTGACTATAACAGTTGTCGTATTGGAAATACCTGTGTTGCACACTTGATAGGAAGCCCGTGGTTTTTGCCTATAACCTATTATTTTCTGGCTAATTGTCCTTAGTCCAAGGGTACAAACTAAAAAAGGGGGGGAAAAACAGGAGGGGGGTCAAGATGTGTTAACAATCATAAGAGAAAAAAGGGAGCTGGTTGTACCACTTAAATTACAAATGTACCTGTGTTGCACAAGTAATAAGGAGACTTGTGGTTTCTTTCTTTAAAACTGTAAATGCTTTCTGGCTGAAAAACCTTTTATCAATGTCTTGTACTAAACACAGAAATAAATCAGTTACATTCCCAAAAAAGTCACTACCAGGAGTCCTCTAAAATAAGATAACAAAATAATGTAACACGGGGAGTACCTGTGTAGGATGGTGCTTCAGACGAAGGTGCCCTCCTTTCCAGTATTGTTACACTGGCTAACTTCCTTATAGTCCAGACATATGCTGTCAGGGACCTCAACGGTTAATGTTTGCTCAGTTTATGTCCGTACTCCTGCTGTTAAGCTGGCTTGCTCAGAACGCGAGCAGGAGTGCAGGCTGTTATTCTAACTCAGCTGGCTGAGAACCACATAAAGGACTGGCCCGCCTGCAGAGCCACAGAAGCCCCCCGTGCAGTGTCAGTTACAATTGCCAGGCTGCGATCGTAGCTCTACTTACTGAATGATGTGTCCTGCGGTCAGGGGTTTCCTCATAAGTCCGAGGTCTTCTAGAGTGTATGCCGTGGCCAGCGGCACACACCCGGTCTCCTCGTCTGTCCTCGTGTGTCGGCGTTCGCGTCCCCGGATGTTGATGCCGGATGTGACGCGACTGCACACCGGCACACAGGATTCGTCCTAGCTTACACGTCACTGCTGGGAGGTGCTGTACTACGTCAGTCTGAAGGGATTCTGCAATGAGTATGCACAGGGTGGGCGGCCCTGAACTGCTGATAAGTCACCAGCCCGGGGGGCAAATGCCTCCCTGCCACCCGGCCCAGTCCGCCCCTGCCTCATACAAATACGAGGTGTCAGAGTTGTGTTTACATAGTTTTGATCATAAGGTCAATACATACATAAAAAATATAGAGTCCAGTAAAAATATAAACAAGCAACATAAATCATGTTCAGGAAAATAGTTAGTAAGTCAGTTCAGAACCATGCACCCATATAGATATTATGGGGCACGGTCAGTATGCATGTAAAGAAACCCATCTTATGTGATCACAAACATACCCATGGAAACTAGTTTGATGTTAAATTCACAGGTCAAATGACCACCACTGAAGGAATATAAAGGCCTCTATTTTTCTTCTATGGTGGTCAGGGGGGTAAATACCTCATTGACCCTATTTTTCGTGTGACTAGATTGTGTATCTTTCATCTATATTTTATATGTATGTATTGATCTTATGATCAAAACTATGTAAACACAACTCTGACTCCTAGTATATGTAAGAGGTTACAAATGGGTGTTGAAAGGAGGAGAGACGGAGGAGCGGGGACAGGAGAATCACTGACAGGAGGAGAAACAGAGGAGCGGTGACAGGAGGATCGGGGGCAGGAGGAATGCGGGGGAGGAGGAGCGGGGGGCAGGAGGTACACAAGGCAGGAGGAGCGCGGGGCAGGAGGAGAATTGGAGGAGGGGTGGTGAAAGGAGGAGAGACAGAGGAGCAGGGACAGGAGGAGCGGGGGGCAGGGGGTGAGACTGAGGAGTGGTGACAGGAGGAGAAACAGGAGCGGTGACAGGAGGAGCGGGGGGTAGGGGTAGAGACTGAGGAGTGGTGACAGGAGGAGTGGGGACAGGAAGAATCGTGACAGGAGGAGCTGTGACAGAAGGAGCAGGGACAGGAGGAGCGACGGAGGAGCAGTGACAGGAGGAGAGTTGGAGAAGAGGGGACAGGAGGAGCAGTGACAGGAGGAGAGATGGAGGAGCAAGGACACGAGGAGCGGTGACAGGAGGAGAGACGGAGGAGCGGTGACAGGAGGAGTGGGGACAGGAGAAATGGTGACAGGAGGAGCGGTGACAGAAGGAGCAGGGACAGGAGGAGCGATGGAGGAGTGGTGACTGGAGGAGAGATGGAGGAGCAGTGACAGGAGGAGAGACCAAGGAGCGAGGACAGGAGGAGCGGTAACAAGAGGAGAGATGGAGGAACGGGGACAGGAGGAGTGGTGACAGGAGGAGAGATGGAGGAGCAGTGACAGGAGGAGTGGGGACAAGAAGAGAGATGGAGGAGTGGTGACAGGAGTAGTGGAGACAGGAGGAGAGATGGAGGAGTGGTGACAGGAGGATCAGTGTAGTTCACTCATGTTGACTGAACAAGTTCTGTCAGTCACAGTATGTCAACTACATATACAGTGTTGGCCAAAAGTATTGACACCCCTGCACTTCTGTCAGATAATACTCAGTTTATTCCTGAAAATGATTGCAATCACAAATTCTTTGGTATTATTATTTTCATTTAATTTGTCTTCAATGAAAAAAACACAAAAAGAAATGTCCTAAAGCCAAATTGGATATAATTCCACACCAAACATAAAAAGCGGGTGGACAAAAGTATTGGCACCCTTAGAAAAATCATGTGATGCTTCTCTAATTTGTGTAATTAACAGCACCTGTAACTTACCTGTGGCACCTAACAAGTGTTGGCAATAACTAAATCACACTTGCAGCCAGATGACATGGATTCAAGTTGACTCAACCTCTGTCCTGTGTCCTTGTGTGTACCACATTGAGCATGGAGAAACGAAAGAAGACCAAAGAACTGTCTGAGGACTTGAGAAACCAAATTGTGAGGAAGCATGAGCAATCTCAAGGCTACAAGTCCATCTCCAAAGACCTGAATGTTCCTGTGTCTACCATGCGCAGTGTCATCAAGAAGTTTAAAGCCCATGGCACTGTGGCTAACCTCCCTAGATGTGGACGGAAAAGAAAAATTGACAAGAGATTTCAACGCAAGATTGTGCGGATGGTGGATAAAGAACCTCGACTAACATCCAAACAAGTTCAAGCTGCCCTGCAGTCCGAGGGTACAACAGTGTCAACCCGTACTATCAGTCGGCGTCTGAATGAAAAGGGACTGTATGGTAGGAGACCCAGGAAGACCCCACTTCTTACCCCGAAGCATAAAAAAGCCAGGCTGGAGTTTGCCAAAACTTACCTGAGAAAGCCTAAAACGTTTTGGAAGAATGTTCTCTCTTTTTGGGCAAAGGCATCAACATAGAGTTTACAGGAGAAAAAGAGAGGCATTCAAAGAAAAGAACGCGGTCCCTGCTGTCAAACATGGCGGAGGTTCCCTGATGTTTTGGGGTTGCTTTGCTGCCTCTGGCACTGGACTGCTTGACCGTGTACATGGCATTATGAAGTCTGAAGACTACCAACAAATTTTGCAGCATAATGTAGGGCCCAGTGTGAGAAAGCTGGGTCTCCCTCAGAGGTCATGGGCCTTCCAGCAGGACAATGACCCAAAACACACTTCAAAAGCACTAGAAAATGGTTTGAGAGAAAGCACTGGAGACTTCTAAGGTGGCCAGCAATGAGTCCAGACCTGAATCCCATTGAACACCTGTGGAGAGATCTAAAAATGGCAGTTTGGAGAAGGCACCTTTCAAATATCAGGGACCTGGAGCAGTTTGCCAAAGAAGAATGTTCTAAAATTCCAGCAGAGCATTGTAAGAAACTCATTGATGGTTACCGGAAGCGGTTGATCGCAGTTTTTTTTCTCTAAAGGTTGTGCAACCAAGTATTAGGCTGAGGGTGCCAATACTTTTGTCTGGCCCATTTTTGGAGTTTTGTGTGAAATGTCCAATGTTTTGCTTTTTGCTTCATTCTATTTTGTGTAGGGATTGGCGAGTCTACTCGCTAGGACTCGTTACTCGGCGAGTAGTATGGGACTCGCAGGACTCGGTACTCTGCGAGTTTCCCAGCGATTACTCACACAGTAACGAGTCCAATGCAAGTCAATGGCAATCCTAGTTTTGTCAGAGTTTACTTTTTCTCACTCGCTAGACTCGCTATATCACATCGCTATGTAGATTGAATCTCCCCAAATCGTTTAAAGACTCGCACCGCTTCATGGATACCCGCTGTCAGCAGCGAGTCTGAGCGAGTCTGAGCGAGTCTGAGCGAGCCTACGAATCCGAGTCCTGTATTCTGTATTCGGGACTCGCGAATACAGAATCTGTTATGTTCCGACAAAGCTTCCGAGACAGCTAGCGTGTTAGGTCAGAAAACGTGTGAAGATGGACAAACATGTTAGCCAATCATATTCAGTAATGCCACAGCCATGTTGGTTGTGGCAGGACTATGATTGGCTTCTGTCCATCGTGATGCCTATGTCATGTATGACAGGCAAGGCTGTATATAAGCCTTGCCACTGCCATTTTGGGCACATTTCTGTGAAGATCTGAGCTAGAGCAGGGTGAGGTAGTTGCTGGAGCAGATCATAGGGATTGTCAGTCAGTGTAGGGAACCTTAAAAATTCCTTATATTTAACCCAAACAGCTCTTGTGAGAGCTACCAGGAGGACAGAGGAGTACTGTGTAGAGGACTGTAGGCAGGCAGGCAGGGAGGAGCAGCCTTACAGTGCTCACAGGACCGACCTCATAGCTTAGCGTACTCACTCAGCTGTCCTAATAGCTGAAGTCAGAGGCTTTCTGAGGTACTATTTACAATTTTTTTGCACCTGATAGATTTTGGGTCCTAAAAACCCCTTCAGCTTTATTTTGTCTGTGGCAGATCAGTGCGTTGCTGCTCTACCTGCAAATAGCACGTACGCTACCTACTTGTGCGACTACTTGTGCGCACTTAATAATTTTTTCAGGGACTAGTGTGCTGCTTCACTGACAAGTGTTAGCACGCACTTAACCCGCCAGGAAGTGACACCTACTGCAACACCTAACTCTATCTCGGTGGCTGTGCGCACTTAATAATTTTTTCAGGGACTAGTGTGCTGCTTCACTGACAAGTGTTAGCACACACTTAACCCCCCAGCAGGTGACGCCTACAGCAACACCTAACTCAATCTCGGTGGCTGTACGCACTTAATAATTTTTTCAGGGACTAGTGTGCTGCTTCACTGACAAGTGTTAGCACACACTTAACCCGCCAGGAAGTGACGCCTACAGCAACACCTAACTCCATCTCGGTGGCTGTGCGCACTTAATAATTTTTTCAGGGACTAGTGTGCTGCTTCACTGACAAGTGTTAGCACACACTTAACCCGCCAGCAGGTGACGCCTACAGCAACACCTAACTCCATCTCGGTGACTGTGCATTTGTCAAAAATGTCACAAAAACCACAATTTCCCAAAAAAGAGGTTGCTAGGGGATGGGGACGAGGTCGTGGCCGTAGCAGTCGTGCCCAAGAAGGCACTGGTACAGGTAGACAGACGAGGATTGATAGATCTCTCTTTCTCACGTCTAAAATTCCCAGTACTCAACAAAAACGTGTCTTGAGGCCAGAAGAGCATGACCAGATAACATCTTGGATGGCTGATAACACCTCGACCACTGGTTCTTGCAGTATACAATCGTCCTTGCCAACACAGTCTAGTGTCGCTACAGACAACGCAGGGCCATCCAATCCTCAAAGTCTTCCTATTTCCTCAACCCATCGGCAGCCAGAGGAAAACTTGGAGTGCGACCTTGGTCACTCCGATGATTTATTTGGTTCTTATCCGCCCTCGATTGCATCTGGCCTTTCTTTGTCACTGCCTGACGAGATACTTCAAGAAGACGTAATGTCTATTCATGGCCAAAGTTTTGAAGCACCTCGTACTGAAGAAAGCCACTTTCAGCAAAGGCATACAGCATCTCAGGAGGTGGATGATGATGACGATGATGAGACACACATCTCATCTGGCCAGCCTGCTTAGTCACGTTATCCAGAAGACTTTGAAGAGGAAGGCGTGGATGATGAGACCACAGATCCTACCTGGACTCTTGGCATGCATAGCCAACAGAGCAGCCAGGAGGAGAAAGTGGCTATGTACCACCGCCAAAAGCACCAAGGCTTACTCCTTTCTCCAGAACACAAACTGTGACAACAGTTGCCCAAATTGTGTCAACTGTTGCACAAAGTGTACCAACTGTTGCACAAACTGTACCAACTGTTGCACAAACTGTAAACACAGTTGCCCAAACTGTGTCAACAGTTGGTGTTGTACAGAGTCATCCTCCTCTGCCTCCAATTCAACATAAAGGACGAAAAGCCATTGTGTGGCAATTTTTTAAGGATGCCACATCTGTACCAAATATGGTTATCTGTAACATCTGCCATGCAAGGCTAAGCAGAGGCCTGGGAAAAGGAAACATGAGCACCAGCAGTATGCGTAAGCATATGTCTGTTAAGCACCCAATTCAGTGGTTGGCACATCAGGGTTCACAATCAGTGCCTTCTGATCCCAACACTTCCAGGCCAGCTCAGATCCATCCTTCACCAGCTAGTGTTCAGGCATCAGCTCCTGCTCAAATGTTCTCCTCCCAAGCTGCGGTACAAGAGAGACATGACAGTAGTCAAGCCACTGGTCAGTGTGCACCAAACGTCCAGTTGTCTGTGCCACAGCTGTATGAAAGGCAGCGGAAGTACCAATCGACACACCCATTTTCCCAAAAAGTGTCTGCGAAAATTGCAAAGTTGTTAGCTGTGGAAATGCTGCCGTTTAGGCTTGTGGGTACAGAGTATTTTCGGGAGTTGTTGGCTGTGGCAGCACCACGATACTCTGTACCCAGCCGCTACTTTTTCTCACGTAGTGCCGTCCCCGCGTTACACCAGCACGTTGTTAACAACTTAAAGCGTGCACTAACAAATGCTGTAACCGCCAAAGTCCACCTAATAATGGACACGTGGACAAGTAGTTGTGGACAGGGCAGATACATCTCAGTAATGGCTCACTGGATCAGTGGTGGACAGTGACCCAACTTCGCAAAGTGGACCATCTGAGATACTACCAACCCCACGAATAGCGGGTACAACATCATTCCGGGTGGCTGCCTCATCATATATGTCCAGTACACAATCTGCTTCTGCAACTTCCTTGTTCACTGCTGAGCTGCCCGCACCATCACGTCCAAGTTGGGAGCTTTGCAGTAATGCTTCAGCAAGGCGACAACAGGCTCTTCTGAAGCTTATCTGTCTAGGTGACACACCTCACACTGCAACTGAGCTGTGGAAGGGTCTTAAGCAACAGACTGATGAGTGGCTGGCCCCACTGCAACTATAACCAGGTCTTGTTGTCAGCGACAATGAACGAAACCTTGTGGCGGCACTAAAGCATGGTAACCTTGTTCACGTGCCTTGCCTGGCTCACGTGCTGAACCTAATAGTTCAGAAATTCCTGAAAATATACCCCGAGTTATCTGACCTACTCGAGAAGGTGAGGCGAATTTGCGCCCATTTTAGACATTCGTCCACAGCAGTTGCCAGTCTTTCAGCCCTCCAAAACAAATTAAATTTGCCTAAACACCGGCTAATTTGCGACATGCCAACGAGATGGAACTCAACATTCCATATGTTGGCAAGGTTTAATGAGCAGCAGAGGGCAATAGCGGAATATCAGCTGCAACATGCCCATCACCACGGAAATCAGACCAGACACATTAGTACTTTCGAGTGGGTCTGGATCGCTGATCTTTGCGAGTTGCTGGAGAACTTTGAATACTGCACCAAACTTGTCAGCGGTAATCAGTCCATTATCAGTCTCACCATCCCCATGCTCTGTTTGCTTAAAGAATCGCTCCTGAATCTGAAAACAGAATCTTTGAGGGCCCAGCGGATGGCTATGGAGCCAGAATTTAACATCGCTGATCCTAGCCAGCCAAGCCTATATCAGCAGGCTACATTGGGTCTGGAAGAAGGTGATGAGGGTGATGATGAAGAAGATTCATTTTTCTGTGGTACTGATGTGAACCCTGATGGTACTCCCAACCCTACGTTTATGTCGGTACAGCATGGGTGGGCTGAAGAGGAGGAGGCGGAGACCGATGTAGAGGCCATGATGCGTAGTGATCCTCATTCTGTTGTAAGCGAGGAGATGAGTCTTTGCAGCTTAGCACACATGGCTGACGTAATGTCTCAATGTCTCTCCCAAGATCCACGCGTCATTTACATATATGCCAGCAACCTCTACTGGTTGTCAACCTTTTTGGACCCCAGATACAAAGACAAATTTCCGTCGCTGCTGTTGCAGTCACCCAGGGGCTTAACAATGGATTTTTTCAAGAGTGTTGTTGTTGACCATTTGCTGTCCATATCACCGTCTGACTCCGCTATACCCCGAAGAACCAGCTCTTTGCAACAGCAGCCTTTGGTTGGGACACAAACGTCATCAATGTCAAGAAGAGGTGGGGGTAATATGTCCACCAACTGGGCGATGTTTAACAGAGCTTCCGATCAACAACGGATCATGCCTACGGTCACCTTGACTAGGAGACAACAATTTTCCAACATGGTGAACGAGTATGTCAGTGACAGTACCAGCTTCATAACCGACCCTTCTGTACCCTTTAATTACTGGGTTTCCAAGCTTCACACTTGGACAGAGCTCGCTTTGTATGCCTTGGAGGTGCTGGCCTGTCCAGCTGCTAGTGTGACATCAGAGCGTGTTTTCAGTGCCACTGGGGGAATTGTCACTGATAGAAGGTCACGGCTTACTACAGAAAATGCCGACAGGCTGACTCTCATTAAGTTTAACAAGGACTGGATATCATCAAACTTCTTAACCCCTCCAGACGACAGTACCCAAACCTAGAGGAACATAATCAAATTTGATATGTTTGGCTGACTGCGGTTTTAAACATTATGTCCTTTTCTGACATGAAGGATAAACAATGTGCCTCTGCTAAGAAGCTTTGATAACTCATGTTCCTGCTACACTTGCTGCATGACAACAAAACTACACAATCAGTTTCAGTAATGTTACTTTACTACTGCATGCACTTGTGATGATTTTTGAACGTTGTTTTTTGTCAGACAATACAATACAGTCTCTTGGCTGAATTTTTCAAGGCAACAAGCCTATGCCTGCATAGTGGGCATTTCTCCAACTGCAAGAAAATATATTGCATGGCTCTAGTGCCTAGCATTAATTATAAAAATTTTGATCCCGCCCCTTGGGCTAATTTTTGAGGCAACAAGCCTATGCCTGCATCGTGGATGTTGCTTGTACTATAATCGTAGGACAAGCAAGTATATACTAGGGGCCACGCGCCCTCCTCTATTTCAAAAAAGACTTTATTAAGCCCTTAGAGCTAATTTTTTGAGGCAACAAGCCTATGCCTGCATCGTGGACGTTGCTTGTACTATGCTCTCAGGACAAGCAAGAATATACTAGGGGCCACGCGCCCTCCTCTATTTCAAAAAAGACTTTATTAAGCCCTTTGAGCTAATTTTTTGAGGCAACAAGCCTATGCCTGCATCGTGGACGTTGCTTGTACTATGCTCTCAGGACAAGCAGGAATATACTAGGGGCCACACGCCCTCCTCTATTTCAAAAAAGACTTTATTAAGCCCTTTGAGCTAATTTTTTGAGGCAACAAGCCTATGCCTGCATCGTGGACGTTGCTTCTACTATAATCGTAGGACAAGCAAGTATATACTAGGGGCCACGCGTCCTCCTCTATTTAAAAAAGACTTTATTAAGCACTTAGGGCCCCTTTACACGCGGCTACATTTCTTGGGTGGCTACAGGTAACTTACTGGTTGCAGTGAAATCATGGAGAGATTATTCCATTTGTACACAGCAACAAGATAGAACCTTGTCTCCATGATTTCACTGCAACCAGTAAGTTACCTGTAGCCACCCTAGAAATGTAGCCGCGTGTAAAGGTACCCTTAGAGCTAATTTTTTGAGGCAACAAGCCTGCATCGTGGACATTGCTGTTACTATGCTCTCAGGACAAGCAAGAATATACTAGGGGCCACGCGGCTTCCTCTATTTAAAAAAAGACTTTATTAAGCCCTTTGAGCTAATTTTTGGAGGCAACAAGCCTATGCCTGCATCGAGGACGTTGCTTGTACTATGATCCTGCTGGAGCCTAGCGAAGGGTCCCACTGTACGCTACGGAGATACCGTGTAGACGCGCTGTGTTTCAAGTAGACATCCCAGCCTCTCCCATCTGTGTTCCTAGTGTTGTTGCCATACTGAGTCATTAAGTAACCCCCCCCAAACACAGGCACTATTTATTTGTCAGCAACATTTGTATGTGCAGTCATGATTTTACACATACTAACCAAGGTGCCTTAATGCGCCATGCGGGCCGTAAAGTACTTGCTAATGATGATGACTTTAAGCCCACCCACAAAACAACCTACACATCCATTCCCTGAAAAAAGACAGACACAAAGCAGTTTTTTAAAAATGTGTATTATTACGCCTTCATGGCAAAGATGTCAGATTCTTTTTTTTTTTTTTTGCTTTCTAAAAGCTAACAAAACAGAAAAAAACAAAAATAAATTGTGCAATGCACTTTTTGTCTAACAAGACAAACAAACAAAAAAAAAAAGTGGGCCCTACAGCTGGTGGTAGGTTGGCTCATTCTGTGGGGTAGCCTCTACCGGGCAACCATTACCCTGGTCGTGGAGGAGGTCCAGGGCCCCATGAATAGCCTCCCCCAATGTTTGTAACCCTGTAGGGTGGGTCATCTGGGCCGGTGTGTCGCAATGGCCTTGGTTTGGTAGGTCCATGTTTGGTGGACACCACCTCTGGGTCGCCACGTAGCTGTCCCGGGGTCTGAGCCTGTCCAGTCTGTTGGAGCTAGACTGCTGCCACCCCTCCAAATAAGAAAATACCTGGCCAGGGTGGTTTGGGGGCCAACAGGCATCAAGGACAATGTGGATTGCTGACCTTGCCCGCAGTCGTCTCTCCAATAGAATGAGAGCCAAGAAAGGTATGAGACTGCGGGCAAAGTCAGCATCACATTGTCCAAGGTGGTCATTTGGTGCCCCCGGGATCAGAGCATGGATGCTGGGGTTCAGGTGACTCCCCACACTGCTGGCAGTCAGCAGTGGAGGAAGCTGGATGGCCAGAGGTTGGTTTTGGTGGGGAGACGGTTGTGGTGGCCCTTCAACCTCCTCTTCTTCCTGTGGCCGGCCATGCCCCAAAGGTGGTGGTGGTGGTACTCCCTCCTCCTCCGGCACTCCAAGTCGGGGTGGTTCAGGGGCCTCCCTCGCCTCTTCAGGCAGCTGTGGTGCCGGGTTACGAAGCCGCCTCAGGTAGTGAGCAGCTCTGTGGGTAAATATAAAAACAATTTGGTGAATGGGTTGCGTTTGAAAACAAAACCATAGGCCAAACATAAAATGTGCACGCTTTTTTGACTCAGTGTATCTGTGTATTCTGTGTCTTTTCATTGTTGGCCTTAAGATGGAATTGCAGCAAATAAATTAAGGACATTTTGGCTCATGCCTCAACCAATATTCTATGTGTGGGTAGTGTTGGTCCACGATTTTTTGCCATTACATTAGAAATTTAAAAATTTGTCTGCCCAATTACACTGTGCCCTGCCTTAGGCAGGACAGCTATTTAGGCACTTGAAGACATATTAGTGGCCACAAGTATAGCATTTACTTTTTGTTGTAACTTTATGTGGACAAAGCTATAGCCTGACACTGTGAGGCAAACACATTCTTCAGGGTTGTTTACCATCAGATGGACACAAAAAGATGCAGTGTGGGCGGCCTTGGTCTCAATGCACATAACCCAGATCTATACAGCAGATGAGCAAGACAGGAAATGGAGTCCTGCAGCATAGGTGACACATGAGCATTCGGCGTTAGTGGCCTACACTCCTTTTTGCTGCCATGCATGCTAATCAGGAATGTCTTGGTAAATAAAACACACCAAACAGATGGCTTGGCTTTTGAAACGACTATAATGGACATACAGTATGGGGTTGTTTTTGAGCAGCAGGTTACACATCGTTGGTGCCAAACAAGGTGGTATGCACAGATGGACAGTTTTACAGTTATTCCAACGGGGGCCGAACAAAAAACCGGGAGCAGCAAGGGCAAACCTCGGGTTTCCTAAAGGACCTTAGACATAAAAGCCTGTTGCACTTAAAATATGGCCCCCTTTAGTTTGATTTTATACAGCATTAATACACTATGTTTTCCGGAGGATTCGTAATGTGGCCATGAGTTAACGACAAAAAAACTAAAATTCACATGTGGGCCCTAATATCTACACCATCACCTTGCAGCCCCAAATATACCCATGGGAAAACTGACCCACACATATTTGTAGTGATACAGGGTATGTCCTGAAATGTGTGTGACTGTGTCAAGCAATCTGGGATGGTGTACAAACAGTTTAGTGCAAAAGGGGTATATCCTTGTAACGTTATTGAGCCGAAAAAAACCACCCACAACTAAACGTGTAGGGATATATGTGGCCCTTATGCAAGTCGAGGCCATTTGGAACTGATACAAATGAGGCTTATGACAGGCAAAGCAGACAAGGCCACACACCTTAGAGGCCATTGCAGGGAAGAACATGGCTTTGTTCCACAAACATGCCAACAATAATAGCTAATTGTGAGGTCACGGAACATTGTGTCTGACCACCCTGCAGATCATTGCTTATTTGTCCCAACGTCACAATGTGACTATAAATGTGTATGTCCTGGATCATTGCCAAAGGTAATAGAATTGTGTTGCACCATGGCAGAAACAAACCCCAGTGTGGGTATGTAAACCACCACACTCATTATAGAGCTTCATACGTAGACTGTGTGCCCTCGTGGACAGGGTCCTCTCCTCTTGTACCTGTATGACCTGATTGTCTTCATGTACTGTTTTTTGTCATTAACCCTTATCATCATGTAAAGTGCCATGGAACCTAATGGCGCTATATAAATAAATAATAATAACAATAATAGTACACAACAGTGCAGCAGGCACATACCTTGGCATACGGACCACCGGTTCAAGGAAGGACAACCGGTCGTAGTGGCGATAGATCGGCCCTGGATCAGCTTCCGGTCCCCCCTGTTGCCTTTTGTGTTGATCCCGACAGCTCCTCCACCGTTTGATAATCAGGTAAACTGTGAAATGATTTCAAACCGGGTTTAGACCTCTGTAACATTTGAAACACTAAAAGTATGTGTACAAGTCAACAATAACATTTTATTCATGTTGTGTGTGTAATGTGTATACAAGGCACAGTGACACGACAGTGTGGAACATCATCAACTGCATTACAGACATTGAGCTCACGTGGCCACAATCACAAATGGGGCAGGGCACATGTCAACGCATAGAGAATGTAATAGTGCTGGCACCAGACTCCGCTCATTAGTGGTATTTATATACACCCAACCCCCTGGCCTTCAGAGCCAGGAGGACCAGCCTTTAAACTAAGTGTACTATTGTGACCCCATCCAAATATAGGCAACCATGTGACGGCGCATGATAACACATTGAGGGCCCTGTATACCCTACTATGGGGGCCCTGTATACCCACGGGTGGGGGCCCTGTATACCCACTGCTGGGGGCCCTGTATACCCACTGGGGGCCCTGTATACCCACTGCTGGGGGGCCTGTATACCCACTGCTGGGGGCCCTGTATACCCACTGCTGGGGGCCCTGTATACCCACTGGGGGCCCTGTATACCCACTGCTGGGGGGCCTGTATACCCACGGGGGCCCTGTATACCCACTGCTGGGGGCCCTGTATACCCACTGGGGGCCCTGTATACCCACTGAGGGCCCTGTATACCCACTGCTGGAGGGCCTGTATACCCATGGGGGGGCTGTATACCCACGGGGGGGGCTGTATACCCTACTATGGGGGCCCTGTATACCCACTGGGGGCCTGGTATACCCACTGCTGGGGGGCCTGTATACCCACGGGGGGCTGTATACCCTAATATCGGGGGCATGTATACACACTGGGGGGCCTGTATACTCTGCAGGTGGAGCTGTATACTCTGGGTGGGGGCTGTCTACCAGTGATAGCCGCTGTATACCAGGATGGCGGTCAATATGTTTTCCCAGTTTTTTTGGGCAAAAGTAGGGGGGTCGGCTTATACACGGGTCGGATTATACATGACTATATACGGTAAATGCAATATAACATGTGAACACATTTAACTCACCCATATTGCTCTGTGCATCCTGGCCACTGCGATGGAATGCAGGGAACACGATTTGAGCGACCTCCCTCCAGGCTGTAGTCCGCTGGACGTTATTCCCATAGGCAGGGTCAGTGGGCAGCCAAAGCAGGGGCTGAGCCTCCACCAGGTCAATCAACTGCAGGGTGTTGACAGGGGCCATGCTTGGTCTGTGTGTGTGCGCGTCCGGCAGCTCGAGTCGGCTTATTTCCTGTTTGCTAAAAGCATGGGGTTTGCTGGAGAAAATCGCTTGCCTCGCCTCATCGGTGCCAAATAAGACAAGCACATGCGAGTTTGGCCTCGGAGACAGCAGCAAAATACAGTTGCGAGTGGGGTTTCCAACACGGCAATGCGAGCGCTTTCCGAGACACATCTGCGATTTTTAAATCGCACATTACTCGCTATTACTCGCTTCCCCATTCATTAACATTGGACTCGCTAGACTCGCAACGAGTAGCGAGTCCCGGGCTCGGACTCGCTAGAGTCAAGCAATTCCGAGTAATTTAGGACTCGCCCATCACTACTTTTGTGTTTTTTCATTGAAGACAAATTAAATGAAGATAATAATACCAATGAATTTGTGATTGCAATCATTTTCAGCAAGAAACTGAGTATTATCTGACAGAATTGCAGGGGTGTCAATACTTTTGGCCAACACTGTATATTCTAGAATACCCGATGCGTTAGACGGGCCACCGTCTAGTAATTGATAATGGTGGATAATAATTTTAATGGAAACAATTAAAATTGATTTTTATTTACGTTATTGTGATAAAGAACGAGAAAGTTACATACTGCTACATTGCCCTCCCAAACTAGGAATTACCAGCACTTTTTCATCTTTCTGTAATTATGTTAGTTATTCTCTCTTTTAATGACCTTTTAATGCTGACAGTCGTTTTTTTCTGGACTGTACTATTTGTAATTATGCTACCCTTTAGTTATACCCATGTGTTAAAGAGGTTTTCCCACAAAGTTAATTGTAAAGTAAATTTTAATCAATAGATCTTTGAATAATAATAATAATAATAATAATAATAATAATAATAATAATATCAACAGTTGGATGTGTTTAAAAAATGTATCTGTGCTGGGATAATCTTAAGTATCTGACCCTGCTATATACTGTGTGTGGATGTGCCTTACCGTACAGGGACACGGTTTGATTATATCACATCTCCTGGGCAGTGAAAGCAAATGAGTATAAAAACATTCTGGCATGGGATCATGGCTGATTATTTTTGTGAGGTAAAACATTTCTTTGCCTGTTTTTAAAAAAAATGTTACCTTAGAAAAAGAATTATTTTTTACATCCCTTGCTGTAATGTCTGTAAATATTTTTACATCCTCCTCGGTCAAGGAGCTGTGGTATGATCAAACTTGTGTACTTGCTTGTTAGACTGTCAATTATGATTTTTAGGATTGCGACCTCCAATAGGTGGCACTAGAGTTTGTCTACTTAATCATTGAGGTGACCATTTTCCTGTACGGTCAGACACATCCATTACACAGTACACAGCGGAGACACATATTATTATTATTATTATTATTATTTATTTACATAGCACCATTAGATTCCATGGCATTTTACATGATAAGAGGGTAGGAGAGGACAAGATCAATATATTTGTGTAGTCCGTACAAACAGGAACAGGAGGGGATGGGACACTGTCCGCGAGGGTTCACAGTCTATGGGGGATCGGTGGGGATACAGTAGGAGGGGTTAGTGTTGAAACAGTAGACAGTGCAGTGGACTGGGTCTCATTGCAGGTTGTAAGCTTGACGGAAGAGGTGCGTCTTCAGGTTTCTCTTGAAGGATCCCAGGGTAGGCGAGTGCCTGATGTGTTGGGGAAGAGAGTACCAGAGGGTAGTGGATGCACGGGGGAAATCTTGTATGCGGTTGTGAGAGGAGGAAATGAGAGGGGAATAGAGAAGGAATTCTTGGAAGGAACGCAGGTTGCGTGAAGGTAGGTAACAGGAAACCATCTCAGAGATGTATGGAGGGAACTGGTTATGGATGGCTTGGTACATCAAGGTTAGGATGTTGAAGCGAGATCTCTGAAAGGTGAGGAGCCAGTGAAGGGCTTGGCAGAGGGGAGATACCGAGGAGTAGCAGGAAAACAGGTGAATGAGTCAGTCAGCGGATTTCAGGATAGATTGGAGTGGAGCAAGAGTGGTAGCTGGGAGGCCGTTTAGCAGGAGGTTGCAGTAGTTAAGGCGGGAAATGATGAGAGCATGAACAAGTGTTTTAGTGTCATAGTCAAAGAAGCAGAGTGATGGGAATGGAAGCTAGATTGTAGGTGGTCAAAGAGGTAGCAGGAGGAGAGGTGGGAGGACAATTTGGAATGGACGTGTTTTTCAAATAGTTTTGAGGTGAAGGGGAGAAGACATATGGTGCAACAGTTGAAAACAGATGCTGGATCGAGGGAGGATTTATTAAGGATGGGTATGATCAAGGCATGTTTGAAGGATGATGGGAAGACACCGGAAGTGAGTGATAGGTTGAAGAGGTGGTATAGGGCAGGAATGAGGACAGTATGAGATTATCTCAGCATAGGAATATTTTTTTAACACATCCAAATTTGGAACTTATTTTTTTCTAAGGATCTATTAATTAAAATGAGGTTTGTTCATGGTAAAGCCCCTTTAAGGACACAAAGGTAGGATTCTTTCTGGCCCATGGCCTTGGTAGTTGCGGCCGAGGCAGAGCCTTAGCCACAGAATAGCCCTGGGATTGAAGAGTGGACCCCTGCCAGTACCCAAGTACAACAGCCCAATTCAAAGCAAGAAAATGAGAAAAAACTTTATCGACCTACCGAACCTTATTGAAATAAATGTCAGGCAACATGAAACACACAGAAAACACCTTCATAGGTGTCTAGAAGCTACAAAACACACACTGACACACTCAGATCATCTTACCAGTCTCCTGTTGCTTGCTTGCTTGCTTCCGGGTCCACTCTCCATCTCACTTACTTCTGGTCCCGCCCATGAAGACATGCATATTCACTTCACAGTCCAGCAACAGCCAATCACAGACACTCATGCCCTGTGAGAGCATCTGTAATTGTTTGTTGCAATCAGACTGCATTTCCACAATCTTGATGGTGTCTGGGCTTGCTTGTCATACACATTAGTGTATAGCTTGTCATACACATTAGTGTATAGAAACCAACCTGGTGTCATGGTGTGTCAGAAAAAGGAAAAAAAAGTGTGTTGGGCTTTGCACCATTTTTAATTGCCAGCCAAGTTAAAACTCGGCAGCTGAGAGCTGGTATCCTCAGCAGAGTGAGGGCCCATCGTTATTGGCTCCCCCCGATCTAGAGAATAGTGGCCTGCAGCCCCCCGGAGACTGGGGCATTAATAGACAGCTCCAATTCCTAGAGCTTTACATCTCTTTTAAAGTTGCGGTGTATGGGTGGCAAACTGGGTAATTAGCTGTTAATGCCAGCTTTGTATTGCCAGCTGGCATTAAGCCCAAAAATTCTTAATGTCGGGCCAATTTTAGACCAAGGCATTAAGAATTTCATTGAATGTTTGGAGGCTGCAGTGAAAGGATGCTGCAGCCTGCAATCAAGAAGATGTCGCAGAGGATCGAGGATCAATGTGAGGGAGTAATAGAGATGGAGTCCAGATACATATTTGTGTTTTTATTTCTAATAAAATGTTTTCTCTTTGTGTTGTGTCTTCTTCACTAGTTACCAAGATAGAGAAGGATCTTGCATATACAAATGCAGATACCAAAATAATATTAAAAAATGACAACTTTATTACATATATAGTAAAAACACAAAAACAATTAAAATCAGCTAAAAAATGGTCCAGATCCACATTCATTATTCTAACTGCTTTTAATTGGAGTTTTTATGTTCTTGGTATATATTTAGTAAAGTTGTTATTTTTTCATATTATTTTGGTGTGTGCATTTGTATATGCAGGGTCTTTCTCACTCTTGATTACTGCTCTTGACCTTGTGTTATGTGGCATCCTCTTTTGACTTTTTTCTGTGCATTCCCTCTTCCAATATAATTATTTCTTACTATTTCCTTGAAGTTCTTAATGGTTGGGTCTAACATTGGCCCCACATTACGAATTTTGAGCTTAATCCCAGGTGGCAATAGAAAGCTGCCATAAACACCTCATTACCCAGTTTGCCACTGGTACATGCCAAGTAGAAAAGGCTGGTAAAGCGGCAGGAATTCGAGCTCTTTATGAATATGACAATTTTCTGGGTGGCTGCAGGATGTTATTCTCTAACGTGAGGGGTCCCGATAACTATGGGCCCTCAGCCTGCTGAGAATATCAGCCCTCAAATGCCTACATTAACCGCGGTTGACATTTAAAAATAGGGTGGAAACCAACACTTTATTTTTCATTATTTTTTTTATTTATTTTATGTCAGGTTACACAGCCAGCATCACGCAGCAGAGAATCCCACTGTGGACTCGCTATATAGTTTTATGTTATTTTGCAGCAAATTTTGAGAAGCTGCATGTCTATCCTGAAGTTAGTAAAACCTATAAGCGTTCTGAAGGGCTGTGCCAATGTATTTGTTTTAGTTGCAGATTTGCTGCAGATTTTTTTTGGTAGAAAAAAGAAACCTGAATCACATGTGCAAGGAAACAAAAAAGGTATGTGGGCACAGCACTTTTGACCTTTTCTTCACTTTGGTGGCCTCAGGATTGATTGGCATATTTTAATGCAGATTCTCAATCTGCGTAAAAAAAAATCAAACAGCACATTGCAGAGAAAAGGTCTAAGAGAGTCCAGGGATAGACACAGTTGTGATGAAAGGACTCAAAGATTCCTCTTGCCCCCTGGCTACTTCCACAGAGACATCTAGGGCAAGGGTGGCCAACTACAGTCCTCAAGGTCTGAAAACAGTGCTAGTTTTCTGCATTTCCATAGTGATGTACAGGTGCTAACTTCATCACCTGTAGAGGTGATGGAAGAGTCCAGCATCTTGTGCATTGCAAGGGCAATCATGAAAACCTACACTGTATGCGGCCCTTGACAACTGCACTTGGCTAGCCCTGTTCTAGGTATAGTGTCTTAAAGTTCCATAATTTACACCTTCAGGCCACAGACCTGCAGCTTGTTCACAAGTCTCTGTAGGGCAGTATCAGAGCACCTGTTTGCAGAATCCGTCCAGCACACAAGGAGTGAACTCTAAAAACTTTACTATGTACACACAGACTATTAGTCTCAAGCCAAAAAACTTAACAACATACATAGTATATATAGATAACTAACAAAAACATGTCTTGGTCAAGGACAAGAAAAAACTGCAAATAAAACAAGCTCCAAAAGTCATTAATTGGCCAAAATTCTAGTAAGGAATGGGTCACTGTCTCACAGATCCACCAACATGCTTTTAGGAAGGTCCACTGAGCATTCTTATGTGCATTTGTATCAATGCCATGGATGGTTGGTTCAGTTTTGGATGGTAGTCTGTTGCTGGATGGTCTTGGGGGCTCTCAATGGCTACTCCTGCATTCTCTGCAACCCCCTGCCCCCCTTGCACACTCCCTCATAGCCACAGCTAGAGAGGATGATGGAGGAAAGGAAATAGGGGACAACCACCCACTCTAGATGAGACAAGACATGGACCATCTTTAGAAACATTTCCATGCCCTGTGACTTTGGATGCATGTCACTGGCCAACCAAGAGACACTTTGACCACACCAAAACTTCTCTCTAGGTCGGCCTCCTCCTGCCAGTTTGCAAATTGGGCCAACCTAGAATACGCCAACCACAAACTACCCCTTCATGTCCCACACTTCCATGAATGTGACCTCATCCCCAACAAAGATGGTACGTAGTCTTTCGGTAAGATCATCATGCTGCATGGCTTCGCGGTTGACGCAGTACCAATGTTTAGTGCCATGTTCCACTGTGAAACCATACCCCTTATCCTGTTTGAATAGCACCATCTTTACTTTTGTGTATTGACCAAGGAAGTCGTTAGCCTTAGGCCCATGCAGCCAGTTCCAGTCAATGGCATCTGCATGCTAAATCTCCTCAACAAATAACAGAACGAGGTGATTGATGCCTTCGTGGATAGGTGCTAGAAGGGGGTAGGTGTTCTCACATTGCATTGTCCCATTTGAATGCCGCTGCAGGTAGTGAGGGTGATACACACAGCTGGGAAACATTGCCTCTTGGATTGAGCTCCATGATTCAGACTCGAGCAATCAGTACTGGAGATAATTGTTTGCACACTATTGTTAATTAACACCTGAATGTCAGACCACAATGTATATAAACTAGGTTGTGGATACTTAGTTGCAATCATTGAAAATAAATATGTTTATTCAGATTAACATTCACCATCAATTCATCTGGAATTCTGAATTAGGCTAGGGCCACACTTATCATGTCACTTACGTTTGGCAGATGCAGTAACTGCAGAGGCAATCCTGCAGTAATGGACAGCGTTAATGTCGGGTGCTGAGAGATAACGCTGCTCCATAGTAACCCGATGTTTACCATGGATAAGCCACACAGGAAGCCAAAGGAACTGTGCATGAGCAGAGAGCACAGGAAAACGTTTGTAGCGTGAAATGGTGCCGTTTCCCCCCTGCTGAACCCTCCCTGCACTATGTAACCCCAAATGAGAATAAACGCTGCACTGCAAGAATTCCCGGTGAGAGCCGTCTTTTCTTACCACATATGATGTTTACTTGTCCTGAAGACTGAACAACATCGGGCACTAGTCCACATGCACTGCAGCTTTACCTACGGCTATAATCATTCACCGGTGCCTGGTTTTCCTTCTGTTTGACAAATCTCTAGATTGTATTCTTCTCTCAAACCTGCTAATGCACAAAATAACTTTCAGGCTGCACTATACAAATGGGTGTTAACAATTCCTGTCTTTTAACGATAATACGGTATCTGAAGTGACATTCTTGATTCATCAAGAGAATAAAGAATCCTGTGGCACTTGTCTACTTAAAAAAAAATCCAAATTTTATTTCCAAACTTTAAAAATGACACTCACAATAGAGGCATGTTGAAGTGTAGGCATGACCTCTGCGTCTCGTGCACTTCAGCTCCATGTCTTCCACACTGCCACGCCTCAATTGTGAGTGTCATTTTTAAAGTTTAGGAATATAGTTTGGATTCTTTTAAGAAGATGAGTGCCACAGGATTACTTGCTCTCTTGTTGAAATGAGTCTGTCTGTCCCATGGGTTTTACCAGCTGAGCACCACTTGAAGATTTAAGGATATGAGGTGAGTGCATCATGCTGAATTTTTGTCTATTTTGTGGGTTGTTTTCCATTTTTGATTTATTCTTGATTCATATCTACATGTTTAACCACTTTATTTCCAAGTGTATTGTAGAAGGGTACTCCGGAACCGAGGCGGTCAGTAAAAGGTTCATCCCTGACTGCAGGCCGGCAAGCTGTGGGCCCAGTAAAAGGGGAGCAACAGCACCACAAGACTGACACCCTGACCTCAGTCCTAACTTGGGTCCAGGACACTTTAGGGAAAGGACCGAATTCCGGTGGCGGGAGCATTAGCTTGTTGTCGCTCCCATCCATACCAGTAAGGAACCGACTGTACCTCAAAGTAACAAACCATGGGGCTGGCGTATGGGCTCTGTCAGTGTGGAAGAATTAGAGACCACAAGAGATTCAGTTTCACATCTCTGAGGGACACTGCAAAAATCTCCATGATCCACAGCTGCAACCCCAGAAAACCCGATGAATATCGTGTACCATAAACAACAGGGTACCAGTAAAGAAACATCAAAGTCAAATTTGGTGTCTGGTCTCATCTATCCATCGCTAGAGGGCTTCATCAGCATCTGTGAAGTGAGAACTACTACCCCAAAAATCCACTCTTCAGCCCTGAGGTAAAGCTCCACCTGTGGGGAGCTGGACTATCAAGCTGCGTCACATCACCTCAGAGGCTTCCTGCAGCGCTAGTACCCAATTACCAGATACCACAGGTAGCAAGAAGAAGGAGCTGCTGAGTCGAAGGATCTTATCCAGTTTACAGAGGAGCCCAACCTGATCGTGGAAGGATATGTGGAAAGTTCCATGAACCAGGTCAGTGTCGGGGAGGAGGAGGAGAGACTGGAAGAGCAAGGAGCAGTTGGTGGTGGACAGCACCGATGAGCTGGAGCAGAAAGGCCACAACAGCGGTGCGGAAACACCAGAGCCGCGCGAGATATGGAGGGCTGAGCAGCCGATGGTGAGGGTCGCCACGGGAGTGAGAGGAGTGATCGAGTCCCGAGACAGCATTGAGCATACTTGGCAACCCGTGGGCCGACCTTAGTTTACTCGGCCCGTCCAGGACAATGAAGCTGAGCTACAGAAGCGGCGGGAAACTTAGTGGGCAAATGAGATGGGGACCCACCAAGCCAATGCCTTTGCCCGTTCACAGCTGCTGCAGCCCCTTAAGCGGTGCAAAAAGGGAACAATTACAGAGTTTAATGGAAGTAGCGGATATGGTTTTGCCTAAGAGGAGGGCCTCAATACAGAGGTATTCGTGGGACGAAGAGAGATAGAGTCCCACCTCCCGCAAGGCCTCCCGGACCAGGATCTGTACCAGGGTGACGTGATTACCTATCAGCATCACACAGGACCCTGGGGATTGTTCTCCATTCGGGCTAACCATTGCCAACCTTAAATTGATCCCAGCATAGCAGCTGCCGTAAATAGTGTAAAATGTGTTCTCTTTACAATGTGAATAAGATTCATATAGACTTCTATGTGGGCTTTCCAGTTAAAAGCCTGAATGAACATTAATTCAGAGACTTGTTACCCGCCCCGTTGGGCCTGTGAACTAGATTAGACTTTTTATTTTATTACTATTTATTTGTGTAACGTTTTAAGCATGCAAGCCTCCTGAGAAGGATGAAGAAAAGATAAGCGTAATGTTAAATGTTGTGTTATTGTTTACCCATTGGTTACAATAAAAGAAAATTTGGCTTAATCCCGGTTTGGTTCTACGCACTCACACTCGAGGATGAGTGTGTTTAACCAAAGGGGAATGTGGCGCCCCTGTGGGAGGCGCCACAGGGAGGTATTACAGTTTTAATAAAATGTAATGTCAAGCTGTGATGGAAGTGGAGAGAATTGCCGAGTCCAAACCTGAGCACCCAGAAAAGAAGCCCACCTTGGCATGGTGACCGTGTATTCAGTAGGTCCAGGGGTGGAACTTAGTGAGAGAGCTGGTGACATAAGCGGGAGCTTTTGACAGTTAGTCAGTCAAGTCCAGATGGTGAAGGAGAGAGATAGAAAAGCACACAGTGGATCCTGTAGTTGTGATGAGGGCATCCTTTTTCAGGAAGGGTGACCCAGAAAAAAGAAGGAGGTAAATCCAGGACTGGTTTGAGCCATCTGGAAGCCCAGGTCGACACCGGTACTCCGGAACCGAGGCGGTCAGTAAAAGGTTCATCCCTTACCACAGACCGGCAAGCTGTGGGCCTGGTAAAAGGGGAGCGACAGCACCACAAGACTGACACCCTAACCTCAGTCCTAACTTGGGTCCAGGACATTTTAGGGAAAGGACCGAATTCCAGTGGTGGGAGGATTAGCTTGTTGTCGCTCCCGTCCATTCCGGTAAGGAACCGACTGTACCTAACAGTAACATACCAGGGGGCTGGCGTATGGGCTCTGTCAGTGTGGAAGAATTAGAGGCCACGAGAGATTCAGTTTGACACCTCTGAGGGACACTGCAAAAACTCCATGATCCACAGCTACAACCCCAGAACACCCGGTGAATATTGCGTACCATAAACAACAGGGTACCAGTAAAGAAACATCAAAGTCAAATCTGGTTTCTGGTCTCATCTATCCATCGCTAAAGGGTTTCATCGACATCGATGAGGTGAGAACTACTACCCCCAAAATCCACTCTTCAGCCCTGAGGTAAAGCTCCACCTGTGGGGAGCTGGACTATCAAGCTGCGTCACATCACCTCAGAGGCTTCCTGCAGCGCTGGTACCCAATTACCAGATACCACAGGTGGCGTCACATTACGTTATATCCCAATTTCCCCATCATCATCACCCCCATCCTACCACTGAGGGTCCAGGGCACAGAACTGGGAACCGACCAGCCGTGATCCCCCATCAAAGTAACCATCAGCCCCAGTATCTGAGTCCCCCACCCTGTTACCGACTCACATATATGTCCTCATCCTGGGCATATGTATGTTACACATCCTTATATATATCCCCCATCCTGGCAGGGGCGGACTGGGCCGGGTTCCTGTGGGGCAATTGCCCTCCAGGCTGCCGGTTTAGTGACAGTTCAGGGCCGCCCGATACTGTAGGCAGCCGCCCTGAACAGTGAAATGATCATCTGAGAGTGGCCGGCTGTCAGCGTGGTGCGGCCGCAGTGGGACCACTCCGGGCTTCAAATCGCAGCAAGGGCTGCGTCGTCTTGGCAACCGGCGGGACGCCGGGAGCGGGCGGGATTGATTCATTGACTGAGTCAGTGCTACAATACTGCTAACGCCGCCGTCTGTCGGCTCGGAGCGGCCGCAGCCGTACTCACCTGCTCTGAGAAGAGCTCTCAGCTCTCTCTGCAGACAGCGCCACCGCGGGACCGGTCCGGGCCTCCAGGCAGCAGCGGCCGTTGTCATGGCACCCAGCCGGCCTGCGGGACGCCAGGATTGGATGGCCACTCAGTTTCAGGGCCGCCATTAGGGCCAGACCGAGGCTGTGTGTGTCCTCGGGTGAGTGAGTCCCACCCCCGAACCTCAGTCATCCGCCCCGCCCCGGCCTGCTGCCTTTGCAATGCATCTCCCTTCACAGGCCGCAGCGGCAGGCAGCTGTAGGCTCACTCAGAGGAGGACTGGAGGAAGAAATTTGAATTTCCCGCCGCCAACACATCGCTGCGGCCGGCGGCTGGTGCTGGGTGGCTCCCGGGTGCCGGCAGCTGGCGGCTCCCAGTTGGTGGTGGTTGCCGGGTGCTGGCACCTGCCACCTGGTGCCGGGTGCTGGCAGCTGCCACCTGGTGCTGGGTCCTGGCGTCTGGTGCCGGATGCCTGGTACTGGCGGCTGCCTGCTGGGTGTTGGTGGCTGTCGGGTGCTGCCTGATTCTGGCTGGCGGCTGATGCCAGGTACTGGTGGCTGCGTGTCGGGTGCTGGTGGTTGCCACCTGGTGCCGGATGCGGGCGGCTGCCACCGGGTGCCGGGTCATGGCAGCTGGTGCCTGGTGCCTGGTACTGGCGGCTGCCTGCTGGGTGTTGGTGGCTGCCGGGTGCTGCCTGATGCTGGCTGGTGGCTGGTGCTGGCGGCTGCCGCCTGGTGCTGGCTGTTGAATGCTGGCAGCTGGTGTCGGCTACTGGGTGCTGGCTGCTGGTGCCGGATGCTGGCGGCTGCCACTGGCTGCCTGGTGCTGGCGGCTGCCTGCTGGGTGTTGGTGGCTGCCGGGTGCTGACTGATGTGGGATGCTGGCGGCTGCTGTCTGGTGCTGGCGGTTCTGGGTGCCACCGGATGCTGGCTGGTGCAGGGTGTCGGCTGGTGACAGCAAGCGGGAGACCAGGAGTGGCAGAGGAAGAAGCTGTCGGAATCCGGGATAAGGAGTGTGGAGTCAGGTAAGGAGCTATTACAGCCGAAGATAGCCACCTGGGGGGGACAATGGGATGGATGGATAGTAGCAGCAGTCTCTATTGTGTACTTTCTATTGTGTGTATAGCCTACAGCCATCCCCATTGTCTATACAGCCAGCAGCCATCTCCATTGTCTATAAGGTCAGCAGCCATCTCCATTGTCTATACGGCCAGCAGCCATCTCCATTGTCTATACGGCCAGCAGCCATCTCCATTGTCTATACGGCCAGCAGCCATCTCCATTGTCTATACGGCCAGCAGCCATCTCCATTGTCTATATGGCCAGCAGCCATCTCCATTGTGTATTCTCTATTATGTATATAGCTATTGTGTATTCAGCCCACAGCAGTCTCAAGTGTGCATGTGTGTAATCCTACTATAAAATTGCCTTATCACATCTTTCTTTCTGTAACGGAAATCCTGCATTGCTGATTGGCTGCTCCGCGACCAATCAGTGACATGGGATTTCCGTTACAGAGAGATAGCGCTTCATTTCAAATAGCGGCCAGGAAAGTGGGCGGTGAAGTCGGCTTTCCCACCGGCTATTTGAAGTGTCCGTCCTTTCAGCCCCCCTTTGTCACCCCTCGCCGCACTGTGAATTCTCAGCCCCCTTCCCCCTCGTTGTTACCCACTCCCCATACTGCGGTGTCACATCTTCCATGATATCCTGCATATCTCCCTCTGTGCGATTGAGCATGTCAGGCCATCACTGCATGACACTCCTCCCACAGTGGAAGCGTCCGCTATCATGGAAGATGTGACACCGCCACAGCTGAGGTGGTCAGGTGGCATTGTAGTGTTTGTTATAGGAGTGCAGCTCAATCTACAGCAGCACAGATATCACAACGCACAAACAACACAGCATGAGCTCTGCTACATCTAAATATATACATGGCAACTGTTGGAAGGCTGGGAGCAGTATATAAGTGTAGATGTAGCACAGTTGAGTTTGACATAGCAGAGCTGAAATAGTTTGTGTATCATTCATAGTTTTATTGGAGTGCAGGTCAATCTATTGCAGGACATACAGACATCACAATGCACAAAAAATACAGCACCAGCTCTGCTACATCCTACCATATAATTGTCTAATCGCGTCTTTCTGTCTGTAATAGAAATCTGCCATGACAGGAGGAGAGACGGAGGAGCGGTGATACGAGGAGCGATGGACGAGTGGTGACAGGAGAGATGAAGGAGCGGTTACAGGGTTACAGGAGAGATGAAGGAGCGGTGACAGGAGGAGCGATGGACGAGCGGTGACAGGAGAGATGAAGGAGCGGTGACAGGATGAGCAGTGACAGGAGGAGCGATGGACGAGCGGTGACAGGAAGAGAGACGAAGGAGCGGGGACAGGAGGAGCCGGGACAGGAGGAGCGGTGACAGGAGCAGCGATGGATGAGCGGTGACAGGAGAGATGAAGGAGCGGTGACAGGAGAGATTGAGCGGTGACAGGATGAGCGATGGTCGAGCGGTGACAGGAGGAGCAGTGACAGGAGGAGCAATGGACGAATGGTGACAGGAGGAGAGACGAAGGAGCGGTGACAGGAGGAGAGACGGAGGAGGCGGGATAGGAGTGGTGACAGGAGGAGCGATGGACAAGCAGTGACAGGAGAGATAAAGGAGCGGTGACAGGAGGAGTGGTGACAGGAGGAGAGACAGAGGAGCGGTTACAGGAAGAGAGACGGAGGAGAGGTGACAGGAGGAGAGATGGAGGAGCGGGGACAGGAGGAGCGGTGACAGGAGGAGAGATGGAGGAGAGGTGACAGGAGGAGAGACGGAGGAGCGGGGACAGGAAGAGAAGCGACAGGAGGAGAGACATAGGAGAGGTGACAGGATGAGCGGTGTAGTTCACTCACGTTGACTGAACAAGTTCTGTCAGTCACTGTATGTAAACTACATATATATTCTAGAATACCCGATGCGTTAGAATCGGGCCACCATCTACTATATAATAGAGTTATGAGTGTAAAAGTAAAAAAAAAAAAGGAAAAACAGCACAAAAATATAGAAAAAAGTGGACTTTTTTGCCTAATGGTGTTAGCCACGCATTGGTTCTTGGTTCTGCTCTCTTATCAATGTAGTAATCTCGGTTCTGCTCCATTTTTCATGTAGTAAGCTCGGTTCTGCTCTTTTTTCCCTGTAGTAAGCTCGGTTCTGTTCCCATATCTCTGTAGTAAAGTCTGTTGTGTTCCCTTATCTCTATAGTAAGCTCTGTTCTGTTCCCATATCTCTGTAGTAAGCTCAGTTCTGCTCTCTTATCTCTGTAGTAAGCTCGGTTCTGTTCCCTTATCTCTGTAGTAAGCTCGGTTCTGCTCTCTTATCTCTGTAGTAAGCTCATTTCTGCTCCCTTATCTCTGTAGTAAGCTCTGTTCTGTTCCCATATCTCTGAAGTATGCTCGGTTGTGCTCCCTTATCTCTGTTGTAAGCTCGGTTCTGTTCCCTTATCTCTGTAGTAAGCTCGGTTCTGCTCTCTTATCTCTGTAGTAAGCTCATTTTTGCTCCCTTATCTCTGTAGTAAGCTCTGTTCTGTTCCCATATCTCTGTAGTAAGCTCAGTTCTGTTCTCTTATCTCTGAAGTATGCTCGGTTGTGCTCCCTTATCTCTGTTGTAAGCTCGGTTCTGTTCCCTTATCTCTATAGTAAGCTCGGTTCTGCTCTCTTATCTCTGTAGTAAGCTCGGTTCTGTTCTCATATCTCTGTAGTAAGCTCAGTTCTGTTCCCATATCTCTGTAGTAAGCTCGATTGTGCTCCCTTATCTCTGTAGTAAGCTCGGTTCTGTTCTCATATCTCTGTAGTAAGCTCGATTCTGCTCTCTTATCTCTGTAGTAAGCTCTGTTCTGTTCTTTTATCTCTGTAGTAGCTCGGTTCTGTTCTCTTATCTCTGTAGTAAGCTCGGTTCTGTTCTCTTATCTCTGTAGTAAGCTCAGTTCTGCTCCTATATCTCTGTAGTAAGCTCTGTTCTGCTCCTATATCTCTGTAGTAGCTCGGTTCTGTTCTCTTATCTCTGTAGTAAGCTCAGTTCTGTTCTCTTATCTCTGTAGTAAGCTCTGTTCTGCTCTCTTATATCTGTAGTAAGCTCTGTTCTGCTCCCTTATCTCTGTAGTAAGCTCGGTTCTGTTCTCTTATCTCTGTAGTAGTTCGGTTCTGTTCTCTTATCTCTGTAGTAAGCTCGGTTCTGCTCTCTTATCTCTGTAGTAAGCTCGGTTCTGTTCTCTTATCTCTGTAGTAAGCTCGGTTCTGCTCTCTTATCTCTGTAGTAAGCTCAGTTCTGTTCCCTTATCTCTGTAGTAAGCTCGGTTCTGTTCTCTTATCTCTGTAGTAAGCTCGGTTCTGCTCTCTTATCTTTATAGTAAGCTCTGTTCTGTTCCCATATCTTTGTAGTAAGCTCGGTTCCCATATCTCTGTAGTAAGCTCGGTTCTGTTCCCATATCTCTGTAGTAAGCTCGGTTCTGCTCTCTTATCTCTGTAGTAAGCTCGGTTCTGCTCTCTTATCTCTGTAGTAAGCTCGGTTCTGCTCTCTTATCTCTGTAGTAAGCTCAGTTCTGCTCCCATATCTCTGTAGTAAGCTCTGTTCTGTTCTCTTATCTCTGTAGTAAGCTCGGTTCTGTTCTCTTATCTCTGTAGTAAGCTCGGTTCTGTTCCCATATCTCTGTAGTAAGCTTGGTTCCCATATCTCTGTAGTAAGCTCGGTTCTGTTCCCATATCTCTGTAGTAAGCTCGGTTCTGTTCTCTTATCTCTGTAGTAAGCTCGGTTCTGCTCTCTTATCTTTATAGTAAGCTCTGTTCTGTTCCCATATCTCTGTAGTAAGCTCGGTTCCCAGTTCTCTGTAGTAAGCTCGGTTCTGTTCCCATATCTCTGTAGTAAGCTCGGTTCTGTTCTCTTATCTACTATATGTATCAGCCTGTTTTCAAATCCTTTTACTTCTGCTGCTTTAATGTAACGGCCAGTGATAAACTGGTCAAAGTTGGGCTGCCGCTGTGGCTCGCGGGCCACTACCTTGTGATTGCCCCCCAGGCTGAAAAGTGCCAGCCAGCCCCTGCATCCTGGTATCTATGTCCCTATTCTTGTATATATGTTTCCTTTCCTGGTATATATGTTTCCCATCCTGAAAAATATTTCTTTCATCCTGGTATATATGTCCCCATCATGGTATGTATGTTCCCATCCTAGGCTCTATTCTGGTAAATATGTCCACAATACTTGTAAATATGTTCCCCTCCCTAGTAAATATGTCCGCATTATGGCATACATGTTCTCACTATGAGCTCATCCTGATATCTATGTCCACCATCCTGGTATATATGTTCTCATTCTCAGCCTATCCTCGTATGTCCCCATCCTAGTATGTATGTTCTCCATTTATGTATATATGTCCCCCATCCTGGTATCTAAGTCCCTATTCTGGTATACATGTACACATCCTGAGCTCATCCAATTATATATCTCCCCATCCTGGCTTAAATGTTGCCTTTATTGGTATGTATGTCCCCTATCCTGGTATATACAGCATAATACAAAAATGCATACAGCACTCACATTTTTTTAAATATTTTATTATAACTTTTCATAGGAAAACAATGAAAATATACGTTGAAAGCTTGTATAACAGTGTAAATTTGGTGTGCTCTCTAAATACGCCATTAACGTCTAAACCACTGGCAACAAAAATTGTGCCTAATTAGCCATTTTCCCTTCCTGGTGTCATGGGACTCATTAATGCTACAAAGTCTCAGGTGTGACTGAAGGGAAGGTGTGTTATCATTCACACACTTTCCCATACTGGTTACTTAAAGTTCAGCATTGCACCTTATGGCAAAAAATTATCTAAGGATCTGAAAAAAGAATTGATGATCTACATAAAGATGGTCTTGACTATAAGTAGATTGCAAACACCCTAAAAGTGAGCTGCAGCATGGTGGACAAAACCATACAATGATTTAGCAAGGCATGATCTACTCAGAAAAGGTCTTGCCATGGTTGACCACAAAAGTTGAGTGTTGTGATCAACATCATATCCAGAGACAGTCTTTTTAAAGTAGACTTATGGGTGCTGCCAGCATTTCTGCAGAGGTTAAATGGGTGAGGTAAATTTGTAAGTGCTCAGACCATATGCCACACACTGCATTAAATTTTCATATTTGTCTGCATGGTTGTTGTTCCAGAAGGAAGCCTCTTCTAAAGATAATACACAAGAAAGCCTGCAAAATAGTCTGCTGAAGAGAAACAGGCTAAAGACATGGAGTACTAGAACCATGTCCTGTTGTTTGATGAGACAAAATAAATTTATATTATTCAGATATTGTCAAGCAAATGTGGCATCAACCAGATCACTAGACAAGTAAAAAAAAGTGTGTCATGCCTAAAGTCAAGCATGGTGGTGGGGGTGTCATCTTTCGGGGCTGCATAAGTAGTGCTTGTTCTGCAAAGCTATAGTTCACTGAGGGAATCATGAACTCCACCATGTTCTCTGACATACTGAAACAGAGCATGTTCCCCATGCATCAGAAGTTGGGCCGCAGGGAAATATTCCAACATGATAACAATACCAAACATACCTCCAAGACAACCATTGCCTTGATGAAGAAACTAATGGTAAAGGTACTGGATTGGCCAAGCGTGTCTCCAGATATAAACCCTATTGAGCATTTGTGAGGCCTACTCAAACGAAGGTGGATGGATGCAGGGTCTCTAACATCCACCAGCTTCTTGATGTCGTCATAAAGGAGTAGAATAGGATTCAAGTGACTTCTGTGAGACTCTAGTGAACCAAGAGATTTAAGACAGTGCTTGAAAATAATGGTGGCCTCTAGAGATGAGCGAGTACTAAAATGCTCGGGTGCTCGAAGCTCGGGCCGAGCATCCCAAGATATTTGTGTGCTCGTCCCGAGCACCGAGCCTAATGTTATCCTATGGGAGACCCGAGGATTTTTCTGGCATGCCCCCTGGCAGCATGGAAAAACCCTAAAAATGTCACAAAAGTATCCGAACAGTGCTCAAATGACATGGGAACAGCATGGTTTAAATAGCACCGGACTTTGAGGAATATACTGACGAACCAGGCTCCCTTGAGAAGACCTGATCCCTCCGGAGAGGAAGGCTGCAAGCCTAAGAGAAAACCTTATACTATATGAACAAAAGACACCAAAAAGGTGAGCATTTTTTGATCATTACCACCTAGACCAAGATCAAATATTCTCTACACTTAGATCTGCGCCGGCTCTTTTTCTCTATTATCCCCCTTTAGAGATTAACTGGTTATGGGAACAGCATGGGGAAGACCCATGTAAGCATTTCAGACCCCAAGGTCACTGCTGTGAACAATGTTGTCAGACTATTATGTCACTTTTACGGACTGTCAAGAAAACGTTACAAAATGAAACCAAAATGGATTTTCATGGAGAAAATATTAAGGGCTCATACCCACTTGTGAGACAGAGTTGCTGTATGTTAGTTTTTTGGATTATATGAAAGATTTGGCAGGGCAGCCAAGAATTGCGAAGCACCCCAATGCCCCTGGATAGAGACGTGCATGAGGGCCTCTTTAAATATTGTGCCCATTAAAAGGAAGTGGGTCTTTTGTAGTATTGCCCTAGGCAGGGCTGCCAAAAATTGTATGGCACTCTGATGCCCCTGCATAGAGACGTGCATGAAGGCCTCTTTAAATAATGTGTCCATTTTAAGGAAGTGGGTCTTTTGTAGTATTGCCCTTGGCAGGGCTGCCAAAAGTTGGGAGGCACTTCAATGCCCCTGGATGGAGGCGTGCATGAGGGTCTCTTTAAATAATGTGCCTATTTTAAGGAAATGGTTCATTTGTAGTATTACCCTAGGCCGGGCTGCCAAAAGTTGGGAGGTAGTCTGATGCCCCTGGATAGAGACATGCATGAGGGCCTCTTTAAATAATGTGCCCATTGTAAGGAAGTGGGTCTTTTGTAGTATTGCCCTAGGCAGGGCAGCCAAAAATTGGGAGCCACCCCAAAGCCCCTGGATAGAGACGTGCATGAGGGCCTCTTTAAATAATGTGCCTATTTTAAGGAAGTGGGTCATTTGTAGTATTGCCCTATGCAGGGCTGCCAGAAGTTCGGAGGCACTTCAATGCCCCTGGATGGAGGCGTGCATGAGGGCCTCTTTAGATAATGTGCCCAATATAAGGAAGTGGGTCTTTTGTAGTTTTGCAATAGGCAGGGCTGCCAAAAGTTGGGAGGCACTTCAATGCCCCTGGATGGAGGCGTGCACGAGGGCCTATTTAAATAATGTGCCCATTTTAAGGAACTTTGGCCCTTGTAGTATTGTCCTATGCAGGGCAGCCAAAAATTGTGTGGCACTCTGATGCCCCTGGATAAAGACATGCATGAGGGCCTCTTTCAATGATGTTCCCATTTTAAGGAAGTGAGTCTTTTGTAGTATTGCCCTAGGCAGGGCAGCCAAAAATTGGGAGGCACTTCAATGTCCCTGGAAAGAAACATGGAGGAGAGCCTCTGAATATTGTTCCCATTACAAAGGAGTGGGTCTCCTGTACTTGTAATGCCCATTCTGTAAGCATGGACTAAACCATTTACCCCTGGGGGGTATATATGAAACTACTGCCTAACTTTTGAACGATTAGGGTCATCATCATCATAAATATGATGTAAAAAAATTATGTTTTCGTGGCATCATGAACCACGGTCGCACTTATCATATGATGGTGGTGGATGAGAAGGAGGAGCTGTACAGCAAGTAGCCAAAGACATGACGTGTGTACTGATGTGTGGGTGTGCGGAGGTGCATGGCAATCTACCGGCACAAAATTTAAATTCCGCTATCATTTGTAGGTGGTGTGGTGAAGTCAGGTCCAATCCAAACCTTGTTCATCTTGATCAGAGTCAACCTGTCAGCATTTTCAGTTGACAGGCGGGTGCGTTTATCAGTAATGATTCCACCTGCGTCACTAAAAATACGCTCTGACAAAACTCTAGCGGCAGGACAGGCCAGGACTTCCAAGGCGTAGAGAGCCAATTCCTGCCATGTGTCCAGCTTGGATACCCAATAATTATAAGGCACAGAGGAGTCTAGGAGCACTTTAGTATGATCGGCAAGGTACTCCCTCAGCATCTTGGCAAACTTTGCTGTCCTTGTGACACTACCCCGCACCTCAGGGCCTGTGGTACGGGAGGTGCTGAGAAAAGTGTCCCAGATCTTTGAGAGTGTTCCCCTACCTCTGCTGGATTGGACTTCTGCCTCTCTCGGCCAGACACCTTGGTTGTCCACCGAATCGTGACCTCTGCCGCTAGCGTTTTCAGAAGGGTATTTTTTGACTAATTCCGCGACTATGGCCTTCCAGTATTGCAGCATTTTTGTAGACCTCTCCACATCGGGAATAAGAGAAATAAAGTTCTCCTTGTAGCGTGGGTCTAAAAGTGTCACCAACCAGTAATGAGTGTCCGCCAAGGGCCACGAGACAGGCAACGTAACATAAAGTTAGCCATGTGCGCCAGACTGTTAACAGGCAAGACTTCAGGGTCCTCACCAACAGCATGACTGGCCATGCTGGCCTCATCATCCTCCTCCTCTCCCCTGTCCTCTGGCCATCCACGCTGAACCGACAGTCTGACGGTTGTGCATGTATTACCGTCAATTCCGCATGAATTCCCCAATTCCCCAATGCACGTTGGGATGAGATGAGGCTGGCTGTGTGTAATCACCCAGTACGGTTTCTTGCTCCAACTCATTATGCTCTGCCTGCAATGCATCGTCTTTGATTTTGAGCAGAGAGCGTTTTAGAAGACAGAGAAGCGGGATAGTGACTCTAATGATGGCGTCATCGCCGCTCACCATGTTGGTGGAGTCCTCAAAGTTTTGGAGGACGGTACATATGTCGGACATCCATGTCCACTTCTGAGGTCTTATGTGTGGAGTTTGAACCGTATACTGATGGCCTAGTTGATGTTGGTACTCAACATCTGCCCTCTTCTGCTCACAAATCCTGACCAACATGTGCAGTGTGGAATTCCAACGCGTGGGGACATCACACACCAGTCTGTGAGCCGGAAGCTGCAATCTCCGCTGAAAGCCAGCAAGGGCGGCAGAAGCAGTAGGTGACTTTCTAAAATGAGCACACAGGCGGCGTACTTTGACGAGCAGATCAGACAGTACCGGGTAGGATTTAATAAACCGCTGAACAACAAGGTTGAGCACAAGGGCCACGCATGGAACATGTGTCAGCTCGCCTCATAGACGCCACAAGGTTCCGGCCATTTTCACACACGACCATGCCTGGCTGTAGGTTCAGTGGTGTGAGCCAGTGATCTGTCTGCTGTTTCAGAGCTGTCCACAACTCTTCAGTGATGTGGGGTTTGTCACCTACGCATATTAGCTTCAGCACAGCCTGTTGCTGCTTAGCCGAGGCAGTGCTGCAGTGCTTCCAGTTTGGGACTGGTGTGGAGGGTGAAGTAGAGGAGGAGGAGGAGGAGGCTGAGTAGCATGACGTTACGGAGCTGTACACTGTGGGTGAAACCCTGACTGAGTTAGGGCCTGCAATCCTTGGTGTCATAAGGATGTGTTCCGTCCAAAGCTCAGACTGGGTCCCGGCTTCCAGAATATTAACCCAGTGTGTCGTCAGTGAGATGTACCGGTCTTGCCCACAAGCACTTATCCGCGTGTCCGTGGTTAGGTGGACTTTGCCTGAAACTGCGTTGTTAAGGGCACGTATGATGTTTTGTGACACATGCGAGGACGGCACACCAGGAAAAATAGTGGTGGCTGGGGACCGAATAGCGTGGGACAGCCGCCGCCATCAGGTTGCGGAATGCTTCCGTCTCCACCAGCCTAAAAGGCAACATTTCCAGCGCAAGCAGTCGCGAAATGTGTGCATTTAGAACTGTGACATGTGGGGCGTTGGCAGCGTATTTGTGCCTGCGTTCCAAAGATTGGTGTATAGATAACTGAACGCTGCGCTGGAACAAGGACGTGGTTGATGATGGTGCTATTTTTGCTTGTGCAACTACAGGTGAAGGACAGAAGGCATCTTCGCATGCAGTATGGACAGGGAATTGTCTTGCACACACAACAGTGGAAGACGCAGCGGTGTCACCAAACACTGCTTCTGGACTCTGCTGTACATCCCACAAAGTCGGGTGCTTTGCTGCCATGTGCCTGATCATGCTGGTGGTGGTCAGGCTGCTAGTTTTGCTACCCCTGCTGATGCTGGCATGGCAGGTGTTGCAAATGACCTTTTTGGAATTATCTGCAGACACCTTAAAAAACAGCCAGACTCGGAAAGACCTAACAGTTGTACTGGCAAATTTTGTCGTGTTGTTGTTCCGGGGAACGGTTGCCTGCCTTCTGCCTGCAGACACCACCCTGCCTGTTGTGATGCTACGCATAACTCCCCCTGTGCACTGCTGTCCTCGCTCTGCATGTCCTCTTGCCAGGTTGGGTCAGTTACTGAATCATCCACCTCCACCACATGGGGCGGGCTGGTGCACCTTGACTCGAGAGGCAATGACATGTTGGCAGCCCTAGCAGTAGGAGAGGAGCGGAGGTGGGGGGGCGGGGTGTGGGTGTTAGTGGAGATTGAGAGGTGAGGAGTGGGGGGAAGGTGCTAGCGGAGTTTGAGAGGAGGGGGGTGCTGGCAGACTTGGAGACGCTGCCCGGCGCGTCGGCTGCTCTGCTGGTCGGCTGCTGTGAAGTTAGCGGCTGCAGCCGCAAAGTGGAGTCGGACCGGCCCATTTCAGTATGGGGGCGGCCCTAGATGAGGCCAATATCACCAGCCTGGGGGTCCAACCCTGCCACCTGGGCCAGTCCGCCCCTGTCCACCATGTCGTCTTCCACTTCCTGGTCCTCCTCCTGACTTTCTGGCAATTGTGTCTCATCATCGTCACCTCTTGTTGAGACACGTTCCCACCGTTGCCTTCATGAGACCGTGGCTCCTCAAATATTTGGGCATCGGTACATACGATCTCCTCATGACCCACTTCAATTGGAGCTGGAGAGAGGCCAGAATCTACGAATGGATAAGTGAACAGCTCTTCAGAGTGTCCAAGTGTGGGATCAGTTATGTCCGGGGCCCAGGCCCGGACTGGCAGGCGGGAGGACCGGGACTTCTCCCTATGGGCCGGCCGGTGGCGGGGTGCGGGGGCCGCCCGCTCCTCCCGCCGCAGCTGGTCTGCCTGTTTATAATTGATTTTGCGGCCGCCGCCGCCCGCCGATATAGTGGGGTCCGGGGAGCGGGGCCGGCCGCCAAGTTGCCGGCAGTACCGCCGCCCGCGGCCCCGCCGGTATTATGCGTCATGGGGAGAGGAGACTCAGGAGAGTGATTCAGTGACTCATTCGTCGCCAGCCGCAGTGGCGCACAGTGAAGCGCTGTCACGCTGTGGCACACCAATCAGCGGCTGAGGGGCGGACCACGCAATATACGGCAGTGCTGTGCTGTGTGACGAAATCAAGACAGCGACAGCACGTTCTTTGTGGGTGGTGGAGAAATGTGCCGGTCACAACATCGCTGGCCATTAGAAGGTGGATCACCGAAACTGACCTGAACAAGGTAGTGGCGGCCGGGCCGGCAGCGGACAGTCTCCTCCTAGCTCCTCCGACCTCCAGGCTCATGTGACCTGTCAGCTGCCTCAGCCTGTGCAGGACAGCAAGCCGAGGGAGGCACAAGGTAAGGCATTGCACTGTCTGAGGCACTTTCACTAATGTCATCTAAGCCTCAGATGATAGTGCAAATGCTTCAGGTGATAGTCAAGTGAATGTGCCTCAGATTCTGAGGCACTTTCTCTATTATCTGAGGCACTTTCTCTATCATATGAGGCACTTTCTCTATCATCTGAGGCACTTTCTCTATCACATGAGGCACTTTCTCTATCATCTGAGGCACTTTCTCTATCATATGAGGCACTTTATCATCATCTAAGCCTCAGATGATAGTGCAAATGCTTCAGATGATAGTGAATGTGCCTCAGATGACAGTGAAAGTGCCTCATATGATAGTAAAAGTGCCTCATATGATAGTAAAAATTCCTTACATGATAGAGAATGTGCCTCATATAATAGTGATAGGCACTTTCTCTATCATCTGAGGCACATTCACTATCATCTGAGGCACTTTCTCTATCATCTGAGGCACTTTCTCTATCATTTAAGGCACTTTCTCTATCATCTGAGGCACTTTCTCTATCATCTGTGGCACTTTCTCTATCATTTGAGGCACTTTCTCTATCATCTGAGGCACTTTATCATCTGTGGCACTTTTACTATCATTTGAGGCACTTTCTCTATCATCTGAGGCACTTTCTCTAACATCTGAGGCACTTTCTCTATCATCTGTGGCACTTTTATTATCATCATCTAAGCCTCAGATGATAGTGCAAATGCTTCAGATGATAGTGAATGTGCCTCAGATGATAGAGAAAGTGCCTCATATGATAGTGAATGTGCCTCAGATGATAAAGTGCCTCATATGATAGTAAAAGTGCCTCAGATGATAGTGAATGTGCCTCATATGATAGAGAATGTGCCTCAGGTGATAGAGAATGTGGCTGGTTGTTTCTGTTTGTGTGGCTGGCTGTGGCTCTGTGTGTGTGTGGCTGGTTGGCTGTGTGTGGCTGGCTGTGTCTGTGTGGCTGGCTGGGTGTTTCTGTGTGTGGCTGGCTGTGGCTGTATGTGTGTGGCTGGCTGTGTGGTTTGCAGCTATGGCTGTCTATGTTGCTTTCTCTGTGGTTGTGTGTGGCTGTCTATGTGGATGGCTGTTTGTGTGTGGCTGGCTGTGTCTGTGGCTGGCTGTGACTGTGTGTGGCTGTTGTGTGGCTGGCTGTGACTGTGTGTGGCTGTTGTGTGGCTGGTTTTGGCTGTGTGTGTGGCTGTCTATGTGGCTGGCTGTGTGTGGCTGGCTGTGGCTGTATGTGTGTGGCAGGCTGTGTGTGTGTGGCTGTGTGTCAGTGTAGCTGGTTGTTTGTATGTGGCTGGCTGTGTGAGGGTGGCTGGTGGCTGTCTATGTGGCTAGCTGTTTGTGGCTGGCTGTGGCTGTATGTGTGTGACTGGCTGTGTGTGTGGCTGGCTGTTTGTGTGTGGCTGGCTATGGCTGTCTATGTTGCTGGCTCTATGGTTGTATGAGTGGCAGGCTATGTGTGATTGGCTGTATCTGTGGCTGGCTGTGGCTGTTTGTGTGGCTGGGTTTGGCTGTGTGTGTGGCTGTTTATGTGGCTGGCTGTTTGTGTGTGGCTGGCTGTGGCTGTCTATGTGGCTGGCTGTTTGTGCAGCTGGCTGTGGCTGTGTGGCTGTCTATGTGGATAGCTGTTTGTGGCTGGCTGTATCAGTGTGTGGCTGGCTGTGGCTGCATGTGGCTGGCTGTATGTGTGTGGCTGTCTATGTGGCTGGCTGTATGTGTGTGACTGGCTGTGTGTGTGGCTGGCTGTGGCTATGTGGCTGGTGGCTGTCTATATGGCTAGCTATTTGTGGCTATATGTGTGTGGCTGGCTGGATGGGTGTGTGGCTGGCTGTGTGTGACTGTCTATGTGGCTGGCTGTGTGTGGCTGGCTGTGTGTGTGTGTGGCTGGCTGTGTGTTTTTGGCTGGCTGTGTGTTTGTGGCTGTGTGTGTGTGGCTGGCTGTGTGTTTGTGGTTGGCTTTGTGTGTGTGGCTGGCTGTGTGGTTGGCTGTGTGTGGCTGGCTATGGCTGTCTATGTTGCTGGCTGTGTGTCTGGCAGGCTTTGGCTGTCTGTATGTGGCTGGCTGTGGCTGTGTGGCTGGCTGCGTCTGTGGCTGATTGTGTGGCTGGCTTTGGCTGTGTGTGGCTGTCTATGTGGCTGGCTGCGTCTGTGTGTGGCTGGCTGTGGCTGTCTATTTGGCTGGCTGTGTGGCTGGTGGCTGTATGTGGGTGGCTGGCTGTGTGTATGTGGCTGTGTGTGTGTGGCTGTCCATGTGACTGGCTGTGTGTGGCTGTCCATGTGACTGGCTGTGTGTCGCTGTCCATGTGACTGGCTGTGTGTGGCTGTCCATGTGACTGGCTGTGTGTGGCTGTCTGTGTGGCTGGCTGTATGTCTTTGTGTGGCTGTCTGAGGCTGTGTGTGTGGCTGGCTGTGTGTGTATGTGGCTGACCACTGCAACCCCACAATCCTGAGAAATGGAGCTTTGAAGAGCACCATGTAAATGGAGCTGTGGTTGATTATTCCTTTTGCTGCACCATTCACATGTGGCTCTTCAAATAACTCCTTTAACAAAGTGGTAAGGTCCATGACAACGTAAAAGCAACATTTACGGATTGGGGCTGATGGGTTATATAGTGTGTGGGCTGGTGTGGCTTGTTTTCCAGCGCTGCTTTTTGGTCCCAGTCC